>CBVK0100097625.1:0-31679 GCA_900067695.1 Picea abies
GCTCTTCCGATCTCACAAGTGCTCAAAAACAAAACCATAGGGATAGTAAGGATTCAATGGACCTGCTATGATCCTGAAGGTGCTACATAGAAGCATGAAGAAAACATGTGGGAAGAATACCCACAAATTTATGACAATTTTGAAGAAGACAGAATGCAAGACTCCATTTTGAGCAGAGTTTTGGAACCACATCTTAGAGTCCTAGCCAACTACGTCGAGGATCCTATTAAAAGAATGGTTGGTCCCCTACATTAGCTCTGATAAATGGATAGTATATATTTTGGGTTAACTCGGATAAATGAATGGTGCATTTCTTGGGTCGGCGAGTTGAAAGGAACATGAGATTATGGTTGGAGTTGTTGAATCGCAGATTTTTTATTTATAAGTATTATCATGTAAATTTGCATATATATGTATATCGACATAGAGTGTAGCAAGGTCGGTGCACAATTGTAGGGGAGGGGGAGTGTAACATCCCCACTATAATCCCCATTGTAATTAATGCTTTCGTATATATAATGTGTGGCTACGGCCAAAGCGATATAATATATGAATTGTATTTCTATGTTTTAATAATAATATGTGATTTCAATTGCTAAAGGGACATGGAAAAGAGATGGGGGATAAATTAATCCACAAGGGAGGTGAGCGTCTAGGATTATGACCAATAGGGTTCCAAGGGGGAATTACCCATATATATTAATTCAACCCATTTTCCTAAATTTGTTATTTGTATATGAACCTTCCAATTTCTGATTGATTGTTCTCAAAGTCAATAATTGAATGCATATAAGAGGGTGGGTGTGAGTAATAACATCCCAAAGTTATTGGGCACATGAGGTTTGAGTACAATCAGCTTGGGGAAAAGTGTGAGGAAAGAAAGGAAAGTCAAAGGAAGGAAATTTGTATGGGTTGGGACAACAGTTTTACATTTTTTAGTTTTTGTGCATAAGGGGAAAGAGGAGAGCAAGAAAGAGATCTTGGAGTTGGTGCAACCATGGAGGGTGAATTCTAGAGAAATCCAGAGCATATTGGAGCTGCAAATTGAAGAGCCAAGTTGTCAAGTCTAAAGAGTGAACTCTTATGTGATTTGCACTAAAACATCAAGTGTTTGTTGTTGATTTGTTGGTAGTTTTTCTAGCTGTTACACATCAAATTTCCACACATAGGTACCTCTCCCTAAGTGTCTCAAGTGTCGTAAAAGTTTCATATGCACCTTATTAAGTGTTGCATACACCTCGACACCATGAAATAACATATGTCACAATCCCTAGTCAATGTGGAGGAGAAATATATTATATGAAGGTCAAAATACCATGTGCACATGAATTAATTATTAATATTCATGAAAATGAAAATAATTTAGTGTGAGAATCCACCTCACATTTGGTTTCCTATTTTTAAGGGGAGATTGAGGATCTCATGGATGGTTGAAATATTTCCTCCCTAAAATCCTTGAGAGATATTTCCTCCCTAAAATCCTTAAGATATATTTTCTCCCTAAATATCTTAGAGATATCATATTAGTGGATATGATGAGTGATCCTCTACATGGTGGTTAAGCCTCCAAATCCTATATAATTAAGTCTTTCCATGGAGAAGAAAGATAAATTAGAGGTTCAAACTTATGATATTGGGAGGAAGCATTTTGAATATCAAACTTATGATCTTGAGAGGAATCTTTTTGAATATCAAACTTATGATCTTCGAAGCATTTTGAAAGGGCTCGACGTAGAGGACTTGGAGAGGTTGTTGCAACTACATCTACAGATTGTAAGTGTCTTTTTAATGTTCTCATTAATATATGCTTGGCATATTTCCTTTTATTTTATGTATCTTTACATATGTTTGTCTACTGTAGATGAATTTGTTTAAATATAGTATGCTAGAGTATGATTTTTCTTGTGTCTCTTATATTTTTGTGGTTTGCAGGTATCAAGTTGTGTGAACAAGTTTAGAGATCAAGTTCAAATTGGAGTAGTGAGGATGAACACTGGAGATAGGTATGACCACCTTCCCTCCTTCTCTCTTTTCAACTAGTTAATAAAATCTCAAAGGGTTGTTAGTGTTAATTTGCATCTTTCTGTCTCAGTATTAGGGGTCTAAAATCCGAGGGAAGATCCACCTGTCTGCAAGGGGATTTTCCTATAATAGAAATTTATGACTTCACCGGGGAAGAACATTGACTTTTACTTCCTTGGACAATCTCTGTCTTTTCCCACTTTTATATCAATCTTATTATTTGTTCCTGATCTTTTTCCTTTCTCCCCTCTTCATTAACAATTTCACAAAATTCTGGGAATTCTGGGTAATGTTTTTTAGTTTTAAGCCTATGTTATGAGTTTCTGGGAAGGGTAGCGCTCCCATGGAGTGTATATCAGAGAATTGGTCTATAATCATATCTCCACTGCAGTGTATATCAGAGTGCTACAACACTCTGTACCCTTGAAAATAGGAATGTTGACCTCCTTTTTTAATGATTTTTTCCTTGTTCTGCTCAATTTTTCTCAGTCTATCTTGCAGAGATTTTTTCCTAGATTCTGTACTTTGGATTGTGGATTTTTTTTGGTTGAAGAGTTGGTTCTTATCACTTATTTTGTTGTCTTGTTTGAGCTTGCAACCTTTTCCAAATTTTAATATTGATTCACCTTGTTTCTCTTGGTTTGGTTTGAATCTTGCGAAGTTTCTGGTTATCTGACTGATTGAAAACGTCTGCAAAGATTTGTTGGTATTAAGTTGTTTTTAAAATGTTTCCTTTTTTAATGATTTGAGACTTTATGTTTACCACAACCTATCTTGGATTTATCTTTCTTGTTGCTTTTTTTTTCAAAACATTTGAGTGATTCCTCTTTCTCCCTATCATCTTTTGGTTTCTTCTCTGAACTTTCTTGTATTCCTTGAATGCTTGTTGATTGTCGAGTCCTTGATTGAGTGAGTTATCTTCATTCAATTCTCATTATCCTATGAGTGCATGATTTGTTTGAAATTATTTTTTCTTCGTGTCTTTTTTGTCTGCATTCAAACCTTTCGTTTTGATTGAAAGTAAAGGAGTGTTAAAGGATTTGCATTTTCTATCTTTATGTATTATAACCAAACAAAGAAGATAGTTGCATTCTTTTTTTTGGGTAGTATAGATACGTAAATTGCATTTGGGAATTGGGTGCTTTTGTTGAAGAAAGTTGAATCTCTTCTCCATCCCGTATGTAGTATTCATTGAAGAAAAAAAATTTCATCTCATTTTTTATGCATTCTTTTGGAGTCGAGTCTACAACATCATCAGTTTTACTTTCACACCCTTGAGTAAAAAACATCCCTAAAATGAATTGCTTATAAAATTGATCAGAGACTTTTATATTTTCTGGTAGCAAACCTACATTAGCAAGTGTAGGGATTTGGAATGGGTTGTGAGGATAACTTTCCAAAGCCATCAAACAAACTTAGAATCTTGTGCTAGGGAGAAGTAATCCAATTGTTCGTATAAGCATAGTCGGGATCCCCCTCTCACATAGGGGTTAAAAACGAGGTCGTGTGCGAGAGAGATACGAAGATTTCGCCTCCAAAGCTTAACCCACATAGTGGAAAGATCGTATATCGGGGGTTCTTCCTGATAAATGAATAGTTTCATTTGGTCTCAGAGATTCATGAATCTTGGATCAGTTTGGGGTTCTTAGTAGTATTCTAGTTCACTTGTCTTCAATTCTCTTGAATAATTTCATAATTGTTATCCTGTCCATACGTTCCTTTTCGACTATCCAATGTACCCTCCAGAAGGATGACTACAATTTGGTAACCTTAGTGGCCTATATTCTGTAGGGTTGACACATGAGGTGACGATGCAGGGCAGTCTTCACTGTACTTGGGTCAGACATTGGTCAATCTCACTCAGGATCCTTGGAGGGTACACCCACAGGTAAAACCATGTAGGAAATTACACCAAGGCATAATCCTATTAAGAAGGTCGCCAACATAATTGATCAACCCGCTCTATCCCAACCCCTTCCTATATTGATCTCGCGATGTTGGATTTCATCACCAACTAGTGGTTTCATTGTGGTAAGGTTTGTTTGATTGTTTTATTCTTATATTTGTAGCATGCACTATTTGTTTTCCTTAGTGGACCTTCGATCGAGTCAGTGTCAATGGCGTCAAATCTTGGGAGTACCAATGGAGGAACCCTTTTTCCCAAGGAGCCTTTCAGCTTTCCTTCTTTTGGAAATGTTGGTCCTCTATGCATTGCCACACTGAGTCTTTTGAGACTCAAAATCGGATTACCGGTTTGGTTGTTCCCCACTCTAGTGATCTCGAATCTTCCCAGTGCTTTGGATGCATCTAATGCTTTATATGTAAGCACACCACCCACATATCAACCTCATGTCGACCTTTCTCCTTCTTCACCCGTCAGGTCTCTTTCCCTTTCTACTTCTTTGCCTAGTGAAATCTCTAAAGAGAGTAGCTAGATTGATAAGAAGAATGAGAAACAAAAAGAGAAGAAGAACCAAAAAGGGATCAAGCCTCCAACTACATCATTTCATATCGGATCTAAGAAACTAGCTATTGTTAATCATATTGGGAGTGTTGATAAAGTCGAAAAGTCTACATCGAAGAATCCTAAACCCAAATTCCATTGCAATCTTTGTAAGGGTGACCACTTTCTAAGGGATTGCCCTGGTCTCCCCAAGGTCTTAGAAATGTGGTCTTCCATGCATCATCCCCTGTGGGAAATGTTGGTGACACCCTGTCAGCTAGTGACATTAAGGTTGGTAAGAAGAAGGGAAATGTCAAATTTCTTTGCTTGTTATGCGAAGGTGATCATTACTCTCATATTTTCCCTCATATGGACGAGGCTTCTTATCTTTTGAAAAATATTCAACTTCCAACTAGTTATTGTAAGATATCTCCCAACTCGTCGTTAGTTGATGGAATCGTCAATCTGATTCTATCCCTAGTTAGTCCGGTTGATTAGGCGGTCAATCCGGTTTCATCCTCGGTTGAGCCAGCAACCCAAGTGATTGATCCAATTCTGTCATCAGTTAGCCCCACTCTTCATCTAAAGAGTGAACCCAAAGTGGTCGATATGATTCCATCATTGATTGATCCCACTCTTCCCTTAAAGAGTAAACTCAAAGTGGTTGATCTGAGTCCATCATCGATCGATCCCACTCCTCCCTTGACGAGTGTAACCAAAGTGGTCGATATGGTTCCGTCATCGGTTGATCCCACTCCTCATTCAAAGAGTGAGGATGTTTCTCAAGTCGACCTCGTTAATACAGATCCACCCAGACAAGGGGGAAATCTACTCATTCTGATGGCACATTGTTGGCCCTCGACCAAGTTTTGAGATATCCTTGGTCAAGTTTGACCATTTTGAACTTCAACAGCCTATCGAAGGTGAAGTGCAAGATGAAGAAGAGATCACAGGATCTCATCCCCTTTTTGGGTCCTTTTTGGGATTTGGGAATATGTAACGGGTATGGGAATGTCAGCCCATGGGTTTACACATGCTTAGGCCTATTTTGTAATGTATAAATAGATGTTTAAGCAATGTAAGGAAGATATAGAATAGAAGAGGCATCTAGGTGATCTTATGCTAAGTGCAAGTGTGATTTGAAAATGCTTTGTCCATACTATGAGAAACTTGCAGAGCTAAGTGCAAGTGGTTGTAATAGACTGTGAAGGGCTTTTTGTTGTAGTGCAAGGAAGGAGGATCTAGCAAGGTGCGCAGATCTCCTGTCCTATGCGGAGTAAGTTTTTTGTGGCTCTGTGCATGTATCTGATTGAAGAAGGTAATAAATAAGAAGAGTTGGTGGATGTATCCCTAGGGTGGGGGTGAACCACATATATGATGTGTTTCTCTACCTTATGTGATGTGTTGGTGTACTTATGTGTTATTTTCTAAGTGCTTGACATAGATAGATAGATAGATCTGTTATACTTTGTGTTTATGATGAATCTGAATGCTAAATATGACCTCTCTGAACTTTCTTAGTGCTTGAATCTGCTAGATCTTATCTAATTACTTATGTTAATTCTTAGATACATTAGATCTGGGTGAATGTCATGATGCTCTATTCTATCTTCGGAGTAGATATTGGTTAGATATTGATGAAGGTTTACTACTGAGTTCTTTGTTAATTACTAGAATCACAAATCTATGTCCCAGCTAAGGTTGCATACATCTGAGTCTTGCAACCACCCTTGCTTCTACCTTGGATGAGACTTCATCTGCTTCGCAAGTGTTGCCGAAAGGGCCGATAGTTAGGGTTTTTTTGGTGTGTTGTTGTAGCGTTGAACCTTGGGTTCGCCCCTATGCCAAAAAATGGTTCTGTTGCTAGGACCTAAAATTGTGATTGCTGGGAACTCAGGAAGAAGAAGCTATGCGCAAAGATTCAACCTGAAACTGAGAAATCCCCATGTGTAGATCTCTTTCCCTAGTGCACAACATTCCGCTTGACTTGTGAAGATCTGTGCCAAGAAAAGAGGTTAGATCTGAAGAAAGAGGTAAGATCTGCAAGCTTTGTGCTCTGATAAAGGTAAGAATAGTGAAAAGTTCTAGATCTAAAATCTTTGTGCTCTATAGAAGTAAGAAAACTGGAAATTTTTGTTTGTAAAGCATGAATATAGGTATGTTTAATAGATTTTGTCCTAGCTCGAAAACTAGAGTAATGGTAGATGAAAGAAGGTTTGATATGAATAGATCTAATAAGAATAGTGAAAGATATGGTATACCTATGCATAGAAGAATATTTGGACTAACAAATGGATGCAAGATCCTAGAAAGAATTTTTTGCAGGTTAGCTCCTACGATCCTAGCGCGTAGTACAAAAAGAGTTGGGGATCAGTTAAAAGAAAGAGAGGATTAACCCTCTGTTACAGTTGTAGAAAACTAGGACAACTTGCTAAGGAATTCCCTATGAAAAGACCTAGTTGTCTTTGTTGCAAAGCTATGGACTGTGAAGTATTGGATTTCCCTATAATGATTGCTAAAGTTGAAAGAATGAATCTGAACCAAGAAAACCCTAAGGAAGATGCAAAAACTAAGATTATGGAAGAATCCCATAAAGTATTTCTACAGATGAGAGAAACCCTTAATGACCACGGACATGTCAGATTATCAGAGATATTCAACAAAAAAGATTGCATTGAAGAAAGATTAGGAGACTTCGACGTTGATTGTGTTCTATATGAGGAAACACAGGTGAATGTTCTGACAGAAAGAACCTGGGAAATTTTAGGGAATCCTGCTATGGTTCCTTCACTGGGAGGAATAAGATTATTCAGAGGAAAATTGATAACCCTATGTGGGAAGCTCGCTCAGATACCTATGAATGTCAATGGAACTTCGATAGAAAAAGATTTTGAGATAATTAAATTTATTGAGGACAGAGCTCCATTTACCATGTTACTAGGAAGACCTTGGATTGAAGGAGATCAATCTAGGAGGAAGGAAGAAGAAGAAGTCTTAGAGCAGAAGAAGCAAGAGTTAAAATATTTTATAACTAAAAGCATAGCACACTTGATTGAAGAACATGAGAATAGACCACATCTATTTAATAACAACAACGTAGATATAAAAGTTGCAAGAACACTAGAGGAACCACAGAAGACTAAACTACCTATATCAGATAAAAAAGAAGTATTACCCTTAAATCCTAGGAAGGAATCTTCACAGCGCAAAGTCACTATGTCCAAAGAAGATAATAATCAGAATGGGAAAAGGAATACCGAGATGAAGCTCACTGGAAAGAAGACTAGAAAACTAAGTAAGAAGAGAGCTAAGATCAAAAAGTTGTAGAAAGATCCAAAAGGAACCTCGCAGAAGGAAAATTTGCAAATTGGAGCCTCGTCGAGATATCAACATAGTGACACATGGCACTTCGCCATGGTGAAGAAATATAGTCGTTGGGACATTATAACCATTAGAACAATGCTTCGAACGGGTAGTAAGGCATTTATGACTAGACATCTCTCCATCAGACCGTTGGGACCATGCCATAATGGACAGAACAAATTTCATGAAGGCTTCATACCCGTTGCTAGCGACCCGTTCCTGAGATACCTATTTATCCCATCACACCATGCACTGAGAACACTTTTGCTAACCAAGAAATTGAGACCGCAGACTAAGTTGATCTTTCACAATGATCATCGCATTATTTCCATCTATTCCATTATAGTGTCTAAGTTAATCTGAACCCGATCTAGCTAATCCCGAGTGCGTATGTCCAAGGAGCTCAACGTAGTCGAAGAATTTGTGACATAAGTACTCCTTGAACTAATGAATGAAAGAGCCATGTCGGAGAGAGGATTATCTGTAGGTGTACAAGTTTCATCCACAAGAATATTGCAAGCATCTTCGTTGAATGCTCGTAGAGCCATACCATCCTGGTCATCAGATGAAAAGAGAACCAAGAACATGGATGATCTAGTGAATTCCAAATTGATCTTGGCTATATTACCCACCTACATACCACCTTTGAGCGGCACAACAAATTGAGATAGCATGCCCAGAGATTTTGAATACACCTTGGTCACTGCGAACCTCAAGAAGGGGATCCACACAGTTCAACGACTTCAACTTCAGCAACCGAAAAAGTCTATAACATACTCACCCCACATAATTATCTGACCAAAATGAAGGGGAAGAATTCCAAGATAATTCCCCAAGTGTGGATCCATAACCTTGCGCAATCCACCCTATTGAACGTCATGAAGATCCCACACTTTGGAAGACACCAGGAGGTGAATGCCTATGTCAAGTTGTTTCTTTCTTGTTACCATGGTGGCTATTTGTGGCTAGACCACCATATCACAGTTGATCCAAGACTGATCAATCGGATCACAGGGTTGAGTATGCAGGGACCAGATCCACAAGATTTTTATCTAGAAAAATCCATGGATCGCGCTCTAGCACAGAGGATCAAGGAAACCTACAGCGATGTCGAAAAGGGGATGTGAGGCTACAAGGTAGTTTCTATCCAGAGTGATGCAATACGCCTCACCTATCATTTGATCACAGGGAAGTTAGTAAGAAATAACCGACCTATCCAAGTCATCGGCTTTGTAGTCGACCTCGCAAGGAAGTGCGCAGAAGGCCTACATATGAACTGGGTGAAGTACCTGGTGAATTAGTTGGAACTAGATTGCAAAGAAGCACAAGATCAAGGTTACAAATTCCATTTTAGTTGGATTTTAATCCTTATCGCATTCATCACCTGGGAGATGCCAAAAGGTGCGACCTTCCCTGACATCGAGCCATTTGAGTCGCTGGTTGCGAAGTTCAGTACACTTTGGTACTCCAGCGATATGAAAAAACAGTGGCAGTTAAATGATGTTTTTCATACCTACTACGATTAGCTGAAGAGATCCATCCAGTCCAAGCCTCGCATGACTCCAAACACTCTACACTAGTTCTATCCTTTGATGAAATTTAGCTCAGATCAAAATTTCATTTATATTACAATGCGCACCGATGAACATAAGCAACAACTTCATTCCTACTACAAGATGATGGAGGAGGACCTGGAAGAGATTACTAAGGAATGGTCTGCTGACCTCCTTATCTCCGCCAACCCCATAGAGATCTTCGACATCGACAGCCTAGAAACTGCACAGGATACACCCGGACCTAGCAGGACAAAGAAGACCGAAGAGGTCCAAGGATTAGACAGTGAATCTGTGAAGACTACTTCCATATCACCAAAGCAGGGAGGTGATGGCGAAGAGTTAGATGACAAAGAAGTCGAATAGAAGAAAGGAGATGAGGTTGATCCCCTGAAGAAGAGGAAGGGTTCTCCTTCGAAACCTTCCTCCTGGAAGAAATCGAGGGCCTCCATGACCAAGATGTAGACTGTCCTCACCTCTGTTGACTTTGACTTCCTCATAGCAGCCATGAACGATGCTTCACTAGAAATAGCAGAAAAATAAGAAGCCAAGAAAGAAGCAATGTATGATAGGATTGAAATAAAACTCCGAGGGGTATAGCAGGAACTACAGTATAGTCGTGCAGTCTCCACTACACCTCTACCATTGGGAACACCAGAGCTAGGAGACGAGCCCACCCAACTCCACCAATTAGTTGATACAAATGAAGCTCGCCTTTGTCGAGAACAAGAGGAAACAAAACAAGCCACCCAGGTTTTGATGCAAGTACAAGGAGTAGTTGTAGAGAAACACAGTGTTGCAGAACAAGAAAAACTTTCTCTCCAAGCGAAGTTCGATGAAGAAAAATCTCAAATGCAACAAGCAAAGGAATAGTTTCTCACCGAGCAACTCAAAGTAAAGGAAGTAGTCAACAGAGAACTTCGCTCTGTGATAGTCATAGAAATAAAAGAAGGAGATAGAGTTACACATCAAGTAGAGTAGCTTGAAGAAGTGATCCAATAGCTATAGCAACGCATCACAAATTTAGAACTACGTGTAGTGCCCGAGACCCCACAGGAGGTGAAGGACCAAAGAGAAGCAACTGTCAGGAGCGTAGTTGAGAGACTAAAGGCCCTTGCTATGGAATGCAAGAAATTGAGTGATCGCAATTCCCTGACATACGAAAAACTCACTGAGAGTCCAGAATTAAGAGCACTAGAGTTACATCTCCAAGAGGCGAAGTATCAAGATGAAACAATACAGGCACAGTGGAAGCTCATGTCAACTGTGAAAAGAATGAAGAGATCTTAAGAGCAATGCACCACCTAGTAGCAGATTCACACTACTCAGAGAAGAGTTATGGAAGTAACTCAGAGACTCCAACCCGTGCAAGACAAGGCCTACCAATTGTTCACAGAAGTTGAAGGCCAAGGAGTAGAACTAGAGAAGGTTGTTAATTCAGATAAACAACGCCTGGAAGGACCTATGAATGATGCAGTCATTCAAGATTTTGTTGAACAAGAGGTCATAGCACAACATCAAGTCGAGCAGCTCGATCCAAGCTTGAGGATTTCGAAGAAGAACTTCCTACATCAGAGTGGCTTGAGATGAGTCACAGGTGAGTGTTGGGGGCTTGTTGGCCCTCAACCAAGTTTTGAGAGATCCTTGTTCAAGTTTGACCATTTTGGACTTTGACAACCTGTCGAAGGTAGAGTGCAAGATGAAGCAAAGATCACAAGATCTCGGCCCTTTTTTGGGTCCTTTTTGGGATTTGGGAATATTTAACAGGTATGGCAATGTCGGTCCATGGGTTTACCCA
Source organism: Picea abies (assembly GCA_900067695.1). Classification (NCBI taxonomy): domain Eukaryota; kingdom Viridiplantae; phylum Streptophyta; class Pinopsida; order Pinales; family Pinaceae; genus Picea; species Picea abies. Next base: position 11,180 of record CBVK0100097625.1, read on the forward strand.
TGCTTAGGCCTATTTTGTAATATATAAATAGATGTATAGGCGATGTAAGGAAGATATAGAATAGAAGAGGCATCTAGGTGATCTTATGCTAAGTGCAAGTGTGGTTTTCAAATTATTTGTGCATATTGTGATAAACTTGCAGAGATAAGTGCAAGTGGTTGTAACAGACTGTGAAGGGCTTTGTGTTGTAGCGCAAGGAAGGAGGATCTAGTGAGGTGTGCATATCTCTTGTCCTATGCGAAGTAAGGTTTTTGTGGCTCTGTGCATGTATCTGATTGAAGAAGCTAATAAAGAATAAGAGTTGGTGGACGTAAACCCAGGGTGGGGGTGAACCACGTATATGTTGTGTTTCTCTGCCTTATGCGATGTGTTGGTGCACTTATGTGTTATTTGCTAAGTGCATGACATAGATAAATAGATAGATATGTCATACTTTGTGTTTATGATGAATCTGAATGCTAGATCTAACCTCTGTGAACTTTCTTAGTGCTTGAATCTAATAGATCTAATCTAATTCATTATGCTAAGTGATTAGATACATTAGATCTAGGTGAATGTTGTGATGCTCTGTTCTATCTGCGGAGTAGATATTGGTTAGATATTGATGATGGTTTACTGTTGAGTGCTTTGTTAATTACTAGAATCACAGATCTGTGTCTCAGATAAGGTTGCAGAAATTTAAGTCCTGCAACCACCCCTGCCTCTACCTTGGGTGAGACTTCATCTGCTTCGCAAGTGTTGCTGAAAGGGCCAGTAGTTAGATTTTTGTTGGTGCGTTGTTGTAGCATTGAACCCTGGGTCTGCCCCTGTGCCAACACACCCCCTTCAAGAAATCAAATGATTTATATTGATTGGAATCATTTGACAGAACCCTGTCTTTCTTCTTACGTGTCTTTCCAAATCATCATGTGGGTTTGTGATAGGAATATTCCTAACACTATAATAGATGAAGGTGCTTCTGTTAGCATCTTATCCACAAATCCTTGGAAATGTTTTGGTTCCCCATAGCTTGCACCTGTGACTCAAAAATTGTTAACCTTTGACATAAGAGTTAGTCAACCTTTAGGGATCCTTCCTCAGTTTCCAGTTACTTTGGGAAGAAGAATAGTCTACGTCGATGTGATGGTAGTTCACGACCCCTTGTACTTTAACCTACTCTTTGGGCGAGACTATGTATACATTATGAGAGCTTTTTTGTCCACTCTCTTTTGAGTGATGTGTTTCCCTCACAACTGAAACATAGTGACAATCGACCAATTTTCATCCATTGACCCTCATCTGATAGTCAACCATCCACTTCCCTGAACGGTATGTACATGCTAGCAATGTCCACCCCGTCGCGGATCAATTATGTAATGACCTGGCCCATGCGTTCAACCTTGCACGAGAGGGAATCTCTCCCTTCTCCTGAATTAGATCCGATAGTTGATATGGTCATCTCTTCTACAGGGATATTAGAGTTAGATATCCCTACCCTTATCGAGGTCATCGACATGTATTCCTTCCGGAGTGTTTTTCTTCCATCTAGCGAAGATCTCCTAAAAACCATCACTGACGTTTGTGTTTTGAAATGTATTCAGTATTGTCCTCTTGGAAGCCATGATCAAGGAGAGGTTTCAAGCACAGTTTTTCTTCTCTATGGAAATCTCATTAAAAAATGAAATAGAGGTCACAAGCATAGTTCATTGTCTCTATCAAGCTCATTAAAAAATGAAATAGAGGTCATAAGCATAGTTTTTTTTCTCTGTGGAAAGCTCATTAAAAAATGAAACAAAGGTATTGAGCATAGTTATTTTCATGTGTCACGCTCATTAAAAATTGAAAAAGTCACCTCTCATGTCAAGTAGAGTCTTTTCGCTATTTCTCGTAGATGTTGAGTCGATTCTTTCGTTAGGTCTCGTATTTGAACCTTCATTTCATCCACCCTTATCATTTTCTCCATCTAATACAAAAATTGGTGACAACCTCAAAGTCGACGAATGAAATGAAGCTTGGGGGGCCATGTCTCCAACCTTTGATTATCATTATGGAGCTAAGCCGCTAGATTCACAAGCTGGGGGCAGAGTACTAACCCTCCATGGGTATCCCTACCTTTGGAAATTACATTGGGAAATTACAAGCATAGTTTAATTTTTTTTCAAGCTTGTGTAGAAATGAAACCAATATCGAGCTTGGTCTTTGTTCTTTCTCATGCTTGTAAATACATGAGAATGTAGCTGAGTAAACTTTTATCACTTTTTCGGACTCGTAAAGGTTACACAAAAAAGGAGCCCCCTCAAATCTCATTTAAGTTATTTTCAGACTCTCTAAACATGAAAATATTGTCGAGTGATCTTGCTTCCTTTCACACTTGTTAAAAGGTTTGAAAGGATATCTTTTGAGTGGTATTTTATCTCTTTTTCGGCCTCGCGAGACCAAAATTACAAAAAAGGACAACCCTGAAGTTGTCTTTAATTTCTTTTTAGACTCTCTAAACATGAAAAACCATTGAGTTTTCCTTCTCTGGACTCGCTAAACTACACATTGAAGGACCCATATGGAACGGACCCTTACTTCTTCTAGTTCGTTAAACAAAAGAAGAGAAACTCATCGAAGGTGAGTTGTATCGAGCATATGTTATCCTCCTTGAGCTCATTAAATTAAAAAGAGGTACTCATCTATCTGAGTGGGGGGGGAATTGAAGGAAGTGGGTCAATTTTTTTTAGAATCCTTTATGGCAGCTATTGTTGCCCTTGAACATGGCACCAGTTTGTGTCTTGTCCTACAGTTGGGTAATCTTCTTATCTCTGAGTCATACCAATTCCATGTGTTTCCATACTTTTTCGTCCAGTCGAAGAGTGCTCTTATTGTCATAACATTACATTCTTGGTACTCGTCAAGTCAATGTTTCCAAGTTAGTTGTCATGCCTCATCATGTTTAAGAAGAGTTTCACTTCAAACCATCCATCTGTAGTATTGTCAGTTTCCATTTCTTGTGTTATTCTATATTCATTCGATTCACCATCTTACATCACTTTCCTATGTCAGTTTCATGTCGATGATGGGGGGATATATCAAGGCCCTCCTTCAACGAGCATTTTCCTGTCGACTTCAACACATCATCCGGGAGTTAGCCTTAGAAACCAGTTAGTACCTTGGGACCTGCATGTCTCAATGGAAGACCTCCTCGCTTCCAAAAATGGATTTACATCATTTAACTATGATCGGATGATTTTACGAATGTTCAACCTCGGCTCATTTATTCACATTCGATAAAGTGTACTAGGGTACCTTGGGAGTCATTAACATCATTGGTGATTTCTCTCACACTTGTTAACAATTTACATCAATGACTGGTAATCAAGTGGTTTCTACCATGTTCGACATCAAAACATCTATTCACATGGCTAGATTCATACCACATTAGGATTGGAAACGTTCATTCTGTTATCTGTTTTTTCCCAAGCTGCGAAGGAGATCATTTGAGAATGCTAATACATATATTGTCACATAGATACACATTGTATTGGTCTGTGGCTATGTTTTATCATCTCGTATCTCCACTGTATATTTTTCGTGGCTACGATCAATTCATATCATGGAGGTATGGATCCACATTGTATCTTTTGTGGCCATATCCTTAGTCAATATTTTTTATGGATATATAGTGTATTGGTCGGTGACCGTGCTTTGAGTTATCTCGTATTCCGAGCATAGGTATGTCTACCTCAGAAATGGAACATATATCAATATTGTTTGATGGTTGTTTGCAATTTCTTCTAGGTTGTCCAACTCAACACCCTTGCATTGAAGAATTGTAAAGTGTTTCGGCCATCAGTTTCTCTTATGACCTCACACTTTAGGGAGCATACTGTTATACATCAAATTTCCACACCTAAGTACCTCGCCCTAAGTGTCACAAGTGTCGTAAAAGTGTCATATGCACCTTGTTAAGTGTCGCATACACCTCGACACCATGAAATAACATGTCACAATCCCTAGTCAATGTGGAGGAGAAATATATTATATGAAGGTCAAAATACCATGTGCACATGAATTAATTATTAATATTCATGAAAATGAAATTAATTTAGTGTGAGAATCCACTTCACATTTGGTTTCTTATTTTTAAGGGGAGATTAAGGATCTCATGGATGGTTGAAATATTTCCTCCTTAAAATCCTTGAGAAATATTTCCTCCCTAAAATCCTTAAGATATATTTTCTCCCTAAATATCCTAGAGATCCCATTTTAGTGGATTTGATGAATGATCCTCTCCATGGTGGTTAAGTCTCCAAATCTTATATAATGAAGGCTTTCCATGGAGAAGAAACATACATTAGAGGTATCAAACTTATGATCTTGGGAAGAATATTTTTCGATATCAAACTTATGATCTTGGGAGCATCATGCAAAGGTTGGATGAGGAGGACTTGGAGAGGTTGTTGTAACTACATCTATAGATTGTAAGTGTCTTTTTAATGTTCTCATTAATATATGCTTGGCCTATTTCCTTCTAGTTTATGTATCTTTAAATATCTTTGTCTATTGTAGATGAATTTGTTTAAATCTAGTATGCTAGAGTAGGAGTTTCCTTGTGTCTCTTTGTTGTCTGTGGTTTGCAGGTATCAAGCTGTGTGAATGATTTTGGAGATCAAGCTCAAATTGGAGCAGCAAGGACGAACACGAGAAATAGGTATGACCACCTTCCCTCCTCTCTTTTCAACTAGTTAAGAAAATCTCAAAGGGATGTTAGTGTCCATTTGCATCTTTCTGTCTCGGTATTAGGGGTATAGAATCTGAGGGAAGATCCACCTATCGACAAGGGGGTTTTCCTATAACACTAGTAGCAAGATCTCTCAAGTTCCCAGCTGAGAGATTCATGGTTACCTGCACCAGAGAGACCCTGATAAATGAATGAAACACCCGAGGGACTGAGATCAGTGAAGGGGTACATTCCTTGGATTGAGAAGGTCAAGAAGAAAAGAGCTGGTGTAAAATCAGGATAGTTGTAGGAAAATATCAGTGGGTTGTGAGTTTTATGAGTTGTGAGTGGACTGTGAGAGACTACTCTCTTTTGTGGTTTACTAGTCTTAGCTCGGGGGTGACTGGATGTTGAGATTTGAAACAATTAGTCTATGGTTGGGTGAAACGCCTGTCCCAAGCAGTTGGTTGCACATTTGTTATAAAAGATAAGTGTTTTATCTCGTTGTTGAGTTATTTACATGTGTTATTGTTCTGCATGAACTCTGTGTAAATGAAAATGATTTATATGTTGTTGTAATAAGTTGTTTAGTTGCATTTCATGTTGATTATTAGCATGTTGTAGATGCATTTATTTTATGGTTATAGATAGTAGCTAAATATGTTTTAATTTGTAGATGAAAGCTATAGGAACTCAATTAACTCTAAAAGAATTAAATTAATTAACATAAATTTCATTTTTATGAGCATTTCGCACCATAATGTCCCTCGGTTGGGATACAGGACGTTACATCAGAAGATAAAGAAAAGCACGAGACCATTGGGCCTTCCTCCTCAAGGGAGGTAGTGGTAATTGAAGCACCACCAAGAAGAATGAAGCAACTTCATCAATATGAGAGCTCTGATTCTGATAAGGAATTGGTTATTCATTGACATTTTGGAAACCTAGATTCAGAATTATAGTTGGTCCTTGTGGAACCTTCTCAAAAACTTGAATTCAGATGTACAGTTAGTCCTTGTGGAACCTTCTCCGGGAGGATTGCATGAGGTTAAAAAGAAAAAAATGGTAAAAGAGTAAGATTAAGGATTATTTTTCGTTGGGGCATAAATGAAATGTCCATAAAATTTGTACCATTAATTATGTAAGTGCAATGATGCACATGAAAAGTATAATTTTCGCACTTCGTTTTTCTCAATGCAAAAACACATACATTTTTGTTTTTACTTAATAAGAGCATTATGAAAAATATTGTTGCCTCTTATAACATCTCAATTTTGTGCTCACACCCATTTACTATAATATAATATGATAAAAATAAAAATTTTAAAAAATGATAATTTAAATGTAATCTAGGTTAAACATTTACATTATATTCATTGAATGAGAATGGATTTGTCAAGTATTATGTCACAACTCTCCTATCCATGTTCAATTCCTCATAGAGATTCATTATCCTAAAGTAATAAAGTTTGCAGCCATTAAATGGAGTCCAACCTCATGCCACCACATGTCAAATATTGACCACCTCTTAATAGATGGTAAATGGTTAATATTTAAAGTTCTTTTAAATCATCTTATATAAACTTCGAAATCTTCTTATTAGAACTTTTAATATATTTAAATAAAATTTTAATTTTAAAAATTAATAAATCTAGTTTCAAGATTAACATTTGCTTATCATTTGATATTAAAAATGTTGTAGTAATATCTCCATGAAAAAAAATCTATAAATATAAAATCAATTCCATATTGCACTGGGATGTATTTGTCTCGAGTCGAGCCCTATTTGAAAAGAAGACCAAGGGAGGAATTGACAATTTGAAAGGTAACCAAGGAAGGAAAGCAACCAAGAGGTGAGATGAAGGAGACAGGGGCTTCTTGGAGGAAATCTCAATAGCCGAGGGGGGACAATAGATAAGATGAAGGGGAGGTGAGAGCTACCAAAGTCAGAGGTGGCAGGGGTCAACCACAAGAGGTCCAACATGGCCCCAAAAAGGTCCCATTCCAAATGGGGCTTCATTAAACTCCATAAATCCATACTAAAGCATGAAAACCTTCTAATGCTCACTCAAGTTGTCTTAGGCCATTGATAGGAAGCTGAGGCTAAAGAGGATCCCTACCCTAGGCATTCGAAAGGATGGGGTGAGGCATGAATGAGGAAGAGAAGGCTACCCCAAGCTAGTCAGGGTGAATGGGGAGCTTGCATGAGGTGCCCATGAGGATGCTCATGCATTCAAGGAGAAGAGACATGCAAGGTTAGAGGATGAGTCCAACCTAGGCATGCCATCTTTAACATGAGAAGTAGAAGAAGCTCCAAAAGAGCTAGGAGACTGGACAACAAAGATGAAGGAGTGAACCTTAAAAGCGACCTTACAGAGGTTAGAGAAGGGAGGGAGATCCCCACCAAATGAAATAAGTTTTGACTTTATGGAAGAACACAATCTCTCCTATGAAATTACAAGAGACAACCATCATCACATCAAACCAAGGATATCCAAGGAGGATGTTGTACTCCAAGTTTCCTAAGAGTACTTAAAAAATGTTGTACTCCAAGTTTTTTGAGAATACTTAAAAATGGATGCTCACGAAAATAAGATAGAGTAATAAGGAAATATCAATAATTTTGAAAAACTTACCATAAATCTTAAAATAAATTAATAAGAGCATATCAAAAATTTTAAAAAACTTACCATAAATATTGAAAATACCATAATTTACCACATAAATATGTCCCATAATATATATATTACATTACACTAAACTTACGGAAAAAAAAACTTAATCTTAGAATAAAGTAATAGGAGGATATCAAATTTTTTGAAAGACTTACCATAAATATAAATATTGAAGATGCCATAATTTACCACATAAATTGAAGATACCATAATTTAATATATATATATATATATATATATATATATATATATATATATATATATATATGATAATATATATGTGACATTACATTCATCTTGAGATAATATATATATATGACATTACATTGATCTTAGGGTACCCAAAAAACGGTTTCGAATAGTATGAAAATTTGAATAGTTCACATAGTTTGTCCATGAATCCACACACCAAAAAAACAGCAATGATAGATTTTAAAATATGATAAATACTAAGCATATTATTAAGTATTTGTAAATTATAACTTCTTTTAAAATAAATAAAACAAAACTATTTTAATTGTGTAAAACAATAAAAGCATATTTATACCATCTTTCACAACAAACGAAAATAAAAAATATATATTTTTTAATTTTGTATATGAATCTTTGTTGGATGGAAATAAAAATTATTTAAAAACCACATGCGTATGGGTGGACAGAAATATATTTTTTCTCAAAAAAGAAGACGACGCGTGTATGATCATCCGTCAAAGCATGCATGGATCATGATGCACATAACTTCTTTTTAAAGTTTTCAATGCGCAATCACCATTTTTCATACGTGCAGAGACTTTCCCCTGCTTGGAAGTTGGCATTCCTCGCTGAACATAAATGCCCACCCTATTCCAGGAAGCAATGAGGAGCCAGTCGGGTTCGGGGTCATATCAGAGGAGAGCCGAGCGTTCAGAGATCTCGGCTTTTCGGGTTATATCAGAAGAGAGCCTTCAGAGATCTCGCCTTTACTGGTTTCCTCTTTCGAGGACAAGGAGGACGAAGCTCATTTTTTATCCCAACATTTCCAGTGATGCATGAAATTAAGCCAGAGGCAGCTCTATACCTTTCGTCCGAAGGGGGAAAACCATTTTGGCTCGTCTTGCGATTTTCGTCTGAAATACTTTGACTGTAACAACATTGAGAATCAGAGGCGACTACTGCATCTGTATCCCAACTGTAATTATTGTAGTCTTTACTACCACCATTATTCCCACTGTAGACTGAATTATATGATCTCTGCTCAACTTCCTGCCCACATGAGTTCCTCCTTTTACCATCTTCCTGTTTGCAAATGCCAAAATCTTCTTTCTCCTGGTCCCGTACTCTCACATTCATCACCAAGCCCAAGCCCGCTCGTCTGCTCCTCTTTCCTTTGGGAACTGCAAGCTCTAGATTAGTCTCGGCTAATTGACCTATTTCTTTTGCAGGTTCCTTATAAGTAGCACAATCCTCCTCTCTGTCAAATTTGTGAATGCCCATTATTTTCTCTATTTCTGAACTGGTTATCTCTTCCTCATCTAACCTGCTCACTGTACTGTTGAGAAAATTGTCCCACAACGCAAATTTTCCATCGTCCATCTGTACAAAGTATGGACTGTTGAGCATCGCCCTCCTCACCTGCACTGACAGAGGAAGACCTTCCGAGATTATGTTGTTGACATTCCTTAACATAAGCTTGCACCCGGCTTCTCTCACTGTCAAACCAGCAACTTCTTCTGAAAATACTCTCACCAGTGCTGATTCCAGCATCTGCTCTTCTTCTGCTACTTGTAGCATCTCCTCACCACAAGGTAATAATGTATTTGTTTTCATAGCTGAAAAATAAGATAAAACAACGAACCATATTATTCAAGTTACAGAAGAACCAATGGCGTACCATGGATTGCATTAATGCTGAATAACAGTGGCGTACCTGCTTTGCGCTTGTACGCCAGTCTTTTGAGAGAATATGATTACAAGACAACAATAAAATCAAATACAGCGCAGCCATGTCAGCCAAACTATTATAACAAAAACAAGACACAACTGGCTGGTAAGAACTGCTTATTCCATGACCTAATTTCTGGCTGATGGATTACACTCAACTGGCCATGACCTAATCACGAATTCATACAAGAGTTCTCTACTTTTCAGTATATGGTGGAAGGCTAGATCATGAACAGAGTTTGCTCGGAGAGCTAAATTCTTATAGTTCTACAAGCAAAAACATGAAAGGGTGTAATGGTAGTGCTAGAAATGGTTACTGGCAGTAACAGAGATAAACTATCACCTGGCAATCTCAGTTTTGTTGAAATCATCATCGTCCTCCACATGAACCTGAGAAAACACAGTTACAGACACACAAAAACCTATTCAGTATATGGTATTACCTTCCCCTCACAAACAATCTGATCTGATCAATGTGTGGGCCAATGATGAATATTCTAAAAAATGATAGAATACAAAGTTCAAACTATAGACTGTAAACTAAGTGAGGGAATATAGATCTTGTCCTGTGTTGTATGAGATTAGGGCACGCAACCCATGCCCTAAACCCATGCCCTAAGCAAAGGTCACATATACAATGCATACACATAATCTTCCCATGGTTGGTCTTTGAAACTGAAGCTATTTTCCTATCTAAAACAAAACTATCACAGACGAACGGACGTTCACTGGTATTTTAGGTTAACTTGTACATACCTGCTGCTTTGCCTCTGCTATTGCCTTTGTATGACTGGCGAGATTTGGTACCAATGGCTCCCTGATCTTCTCAGTATTATTCCTCTTGCTGCTATTGTTTTGCATGGATTGCTCGGCTGGTTCGGTACTGGGTTTTGTGAGGAATGCTCGAACAAATGAGGGAACATCCCATGGAGACTTGTTCACTGTGCAAACCCAAAGTTTCTCTATCTCCTCCACCTCCTCCTTGCTGGGTATTGCAGGGAATGGCGGGGTTTGCTTTAACTCGGCAGAATCTGAGCCATTGTCGGCATTAACTTTTGGCTTCGCCACGCCCACCATGTTTGGATTCGAGGTGGGGAGGTTGGATTGAGACTTGATATCAGGAAGTTGAGCAGAGACTTGATGGTGGTTTAACGCTACTGGAGTTGGAGTTGGATTCAAGGACTCTGTAAACGATTTCATGTGGAGAACCGCCAGAGTATTGGAGATTAGGGCATCAGGAAAAGAGGCTTCAACTGTTGCTAGAACATCAGAAGAAGTAAAAACGAAAGGCGAAGAACGGTGCAAGTTTCGAATCCTCATTGGTGGCTGGAATGAATGAAATATGCAGAGGGAAAACAGAAACTGAGTATTGCCAAGGTCTGCAATGGAGGGACGACGAGGCGGGGTTATGGCGATGGGCGTCGATGTGGTGTGGGATTACATTACAAGCTCTATATAACTTAAGGCCGTAAAGGAATGGAAAGCGCACCAAAAATACATCCAATCGAGAGAAACGCCGTGTCTGTCGTGGATTGAATAATAATAATATAGTGTATTGTAGTTGAGAAGGACGCCTGCTAAACACGCATATCGAGTACATTACATTCTGATCAAAATTATATTTCATTGAAAAAGGTTTGTGTCAACACTTTTGTACGGAGGTGTTTTTTTGGGAGGGGAAGAAAGGTTCGAACACTGAACGTAGCAAAAATTATGCACCATTGGTTTTCTCCGAACTATATATTTTGAGTGGACCCAACCTTGAAAATGTCTTACTTTTTACATGTCACTTCAAGTTGCTAGGAAATCATGCCAAGGTGGATAATGTTGGGAGTGCAAATTTTAAGTTCTTTATAAACTTTTGTACTTATAACAAGGTGTTTGAAGTTGGATAAGTGGGCATTGTTACATTTAATTAATGATGCATTCTTAAAAGTTTTGGGATGGGTACAAAGTGTATTTGGTGCATAAGCTTTACCCGGTTGGTATGCAATACAGTGTTATTTTTATTTTTGTTATATCTTATAATTGTGCATTTCTTGAGGGCATGTGGCATCGCGATGTTTTTCACTTGGTTACTTGACAATACCAAGGTTACTTTGTTTGGATTACGCTTATTCACCTAGAGTATATCTATACTTTGTTCTAGGCTACCTACGAGTCACACTCATATTCTAGTGCAACTCTTGTGTACTTGAACAATTGTTAACAACTTAACACTTAGTCATATTTAAGCATATATCCATGAACATGAAAAGCCAAGAGAACAAAAACAAAACATACAAGTGAAACATAGATATAGTGCGAGCGACATGAACCATGCCTAACACCCGACTAAGTCTTTGTTATTGAGAAACAGTTACAACATGAGGACTATCGGCTCAGTTTACAACTCGGAAAAGCCAAACAACTTGTCTCACCTCACCAAGACACACATACACAGATATGTCACCAAGACTCTCTGTCACAATTGTCTCTAAAACCTCATGCAGTTCACCTCAGACATGCTCACAAATGTACACTTATTGTCTCTTCATTTACGTTGACTTCACAAATTTTGGTTCTGCCTCACACATGCCTCCAACAGACTTGCATTTCCAGACTTCCCCAAAATCGTCCCAAAAGAAGCTCGCCCAACTTTGTCCATCAAATCCACCTCAAAGCAGCACAAGTCCTCCCATGTGGAGGGACTTGGCTCCTTCAGGGAGCTCTCCCTATTTGTCTGCCTCAAAATCCCAGAGTTTTTCTTACTCTCCTTGTCTTCCAAGTTCATCCTTCCTTGGTTGTGCGAGGATTGTTCTTTATAAGAACTCCAAAGGTCACCATCACGAACCATCGCATCCTCAGGGGGTGTTGTGCCCCTTCGTGAACCCATGAGTCCAAATGAATCATTGCACCCCTTAGTGGACCCAGACACCCAATTGAATCGGTGGGCTCCTTCGTGGACCTGGTTGTTTAAATGAATCCATGCGCTCGTCAATTGTCATGCCTCTTGGGTCCGATGTGCCCAACCTTGGTGTACCCCTCATGTCGATGCACCCCAATCTCTTGGTCGCTTCATACTTCGGAAAGCTCCTTGGCGCCTTCACATGCCCAAGGCATCCACTTGTCCAATTTGGGTGTCGAAGAAACCCCAAGTTTCGTCTCTTTGAGGACTTGGGTGAAGGTCTCCATGTCAATCTAGTCGAAGAACTTACAATTTCCAATATATAATATGGATATTTTATGGTTGTCCATTCAAAAGTATCCATAAAAAATGATATGAAAAAAAACAAGACATTTAGGTAGAAAGATGTAGAGTTGTATTGTCTTCTTATTGCTTTAAAGAGCTCATATAATCATAGCATGAGAACTTAGGAAATTCTAAATGGATTCAAAGATTGATTAAGTCTACGACAACAAGAGTTGTGGATAAGGGAATCTTAGCCTAGAAGATTGATCTAGGCACCCATTCAGAGCATTTAGGCCACTTGGAAATCCATTTGAGTCATTTAGATAACCTATTTAGACCATTCAAGTGGATTTGGTTAGTGTCAAACAATTTTGGGTCCTATACTTACAGAGCTTGTGGGTGTTCAATGGTATTTAATAGTATTCTCCTCATTAATAACTTTTGAATGAGCTATTGTATGCCAAATTTGAGTTCGTGTGCATGAGTTTTGGTCCCAATACACTAAGCATCACTTTTCTACATGGAAACCTTAGCTCATGACCTTCCATGTACATTTTTCTAATGTCTTGTCCCTTCCCTTTCTAATGTACATTGTAATAAAATGAGGTATTGACCTATCGATACATTTTCTAGCTGGCAAGTCAAAATTGCCCAATGTATTTATACCATAGATTCAATAAGAAAAAATACTATGTCTTGTGAATATTGTATCCTACATTTCATTTGTTATTAAGAAAAAAGAAATGAGCAATCATACACACAATATTCAATACATAATACAACAATATGTTTAAGGAGAACCCTTTTGAGGGAAAAACTCCAAATTATTCTTCAGTCTAAGAGTGTGCAAACAACAAATATTATTTACCATTGTAAATCTACACAACCTTTGGGATTCCACATCCATGGGGTTGTATTTATAATGTTTGGGATCCCTAGTAATCAAAGTTGAGGCCTTTCCTTTCCTCAAGGAAACCCTTTTATTATCTCTTCAATGATTCTCTTCATTAGTTGTGATCCCTCAATCAACATTCCAAGTGAACTACTCAATCCTCTAACTAGTGAACCTTGACTCCATCATGCAATTCACCTTCTTATGGGTCATCTCCAAGATTCAATTGCAACATGTTGGCGTGCAGTGGGAAGACCCAGGGTTCAACATTAATTTACCAACAAAACCCTAAAGATATCAGCCCTTTCAGCATCACCCACAAGTAGGTGAAGTCTCACTCGAGGTATATGTGGGGACTGCAGGAACCAGGCTTCCGTAGTCATGAAGGGATGCGAGGCATTCATTCTTACCAGTCTACTTAACATTCATTCATTAGACCATTCATTATGTGTGCAGAACCATCATATAACATATTCATATTAATCATTCATTCACTAAGTGTGTGCATTAACTAGAACAGTAAACAAACACATCACAACAAAACACAAAGACACCATATTTAATGTGGTTCACCCCAAACTAGGCTACGTTCACAACGGCATGCTTCTTATTTTACTATTCATAATCATTCCTTACGAAAGGTGCACACTTTTCTCATACATGATCTCTTAGTTATAACCCAAAATGCCCTTGTTGTTCACGCATACAGTGCACATTTATCTCTTTAGATCTCTCCCCAAAGCTCTTCCAAGACTCGCTCATTCATTTCCCAACTAAGAACTAATTTACGCCAAAAACCCTTTACATATTTATACTTTTACATTAGAGATTATCCCATTACAAAATGGACCAAAATGGTTAACTAATTCTAACTAACTGCCTCCTTTTGTCGGTGTTGTTCCTGAAAATGCACTCACTTCCTTCCTTTCTTTCATGCACATTGCTCCTTAGCTGACTTGTCACACAGTTTTTTCTTGCATGATTCCCAAAACTGGTCCAACAGACCCCCAACACTCACAAGTGGCTCGTCACGAGACACTTCAGGCCTTCTTCCACGTCTCCATGAACTTTTGGAACGTTTCTCTTACAGTCATGATCTTTTCCTTTACTTGGGTTTCCTATTGCAAAATTTCCTTTTCTATCTCTATAGTAATGTGAGTCTTCAACTTCTCTACATTCTCTTACACTGTCTGCTTCACGCTAGCTTGCACAACTACAAGTTCCTTTGTTAACTAGTACGCTTCCTCCTGTAGCATCTCAATATTTTGTGCGTGAGCCTATTGTTTTTCTCTCATTTGGTTTATGTCTAAGTACAACTTCCTATTCTCCATGATTGCAACCATATTTTTCGTTGGTGTTAGAGTGCTCATCATCTCTTTGAACTTTTGTGCCTCCTCCAACGTGGCCTATACCTTCTTCCATATTCCTTGCAACTCTGCATCTTCTATTAGTTGAGTCCATACTTGTGTGATTTCTTCATACAACTTAGTACAATCCTCCTCTAAACTCTTGATACTTTCCACTATTGTCATCACTGTCTTCTCTCTTTTCCCCCTTTCCTCTTGTCGAATGCTTAGCATAGTGCACGCTTCTAAGCCTACTATCTTTGCGTGGAATCCCTGAATGACTTCACTAATCTTCGACACTTGTTCTTCCAATGGAGTATCAACTTCCATTGGTATCTCTGGGAAACTCTTGTACACTTCTTGCACTACATTTTTCAACCTTCATGCTCTTTGTTCAACCTCATCCCACTCCATCATAACTTTGTTGTATTCTAGATGCCTTATCATTTGTCACTTTGGTCAATTCGATTTTCGTCGACTCTGTGCACAAATTTATCTCCTGCATAACACTTATCTACAAACCCTTTAAGACATTCATCAACAACTGCGACAAGACTAAGTCAATATGACTTAATGCTTGTGCTTTCTCCTGCATCTCTTTTGAGGGGATTTCTATCATCCCTAGTGAAATCCTTATCCATCTACACTCTGTTGATACTTCTAATGGGTGGAAGATTGCCAGTCTTGTTTCTATCATCTTCGTTGTATCCTTCGTATGTTCTTCCTTAGTCCTTTTCTCTGGTGATATCTTACTTGCTTCCAAAAGTTGACACAATGAAGCTATCTTCTCCTATACATATGTGTGTATCTCCTCTTGTTTCTGAGTCACACACTAAAATGCTTTCATTTGTCACTTCCTTTACTTGATTTTCTATTTTATCTAGTTCATATTCCGTCAAGGCTTGGGTGGCCACTTCCTTGAATTCTTTCCTCTTCTTTCATTTTTGTACCGATTGCCCCTTATCATGTTCTTTCCTCTTCTCTCTAGGGCGTGGTAATGTTTTTTGTGTGTCTTGTGTGTCATTTCCTTGTCTTTCCTTTTCTTGTTATTTTTCTTCTTCTGGATCGTTCTTTGATGGTTTTGTTTCTGACTGCGTTGTTTCCAGTATTGGGGTTTTATATTCTTCCTCCCAATCTTCTATAATTTTTCCAACCTCACTTCCTATCAACCTGTATCTGGTCGTCATCCAGTGTTGATCCGGGTCCGTCTTGGCTTGGATATACATATGGTGTCTTCCCGCTCTAAAATGCACAATCTCCTTGTATGCTTCCACTACTTGTAGTAGTATGCGTAGTGTATCTTGAATGCTCTGTCGAATTACTTCCTTGTAAACATATAATTTGTTGTTATTATCCAACTGTCTTTCCTTGTGCACAGTATGCCACAAGTTCACATATCATGTTGCTAGACATGGTTTCTATGCGGCTCCCAAAAATTACATGTCTTTCGACTCTCTCCAAGCCACTAGTGCTATCAATATCAAGAGCCATGAATAATGGAATTTTGTTCCTTTATCTTGTGCCTCCCTGCAATCCATTAAGAACTAGTTTACCAAGAATGTTTCCTAGTTCATTTGTACTCTAGCAATGCATTTCTCAACTACTTCTATTACACATGTTAATACTTGATCTTTACAACATTTCCTCAACAAGTTATAGGTCAACACTTGTGTTGCAAACCTTACGATGTCATCATTGATACTTACTACATCCAGTCTGCGTGCACCCCTAAATGTGTCAAAATTCTCCTTCATCCTCTCTTCCAAGACTTTCTCATTACATTTGTCTATGAATAATGGAAGTGGGTCTTCCTATGCTTTTGGTAGCTCGGTGATCTACACAATGAGTTGAGTGTCTATCGACACTGGCCTATCTAACCAAAAAAATCCTCCATGTACACAACTCGATAACATCTTGACACATATATTTATCTCCATGCTCCTGCCAAAATGAAGAATCTATAATAGATTCTAAATGCATGTTTTCTCCAGCCCTGCTACCCACTTTTGTGGCTCTACTATAAATTCCTGTGAATTCAGAATGTGTTTTGTGTGCATGTACTTATCTGGTGCTAATTCTAGAAAATTCTTCACATCTTCCTAGTCATGGTTTGCATATTTCAAATTTCCTATTATGCCTAACATATCTTCTTCAACGATTACCCCCAGTGGGATCTTTGGTTTGACAAGTTCATACTTCATCTCCTTTGCTAACTTAACTTTCTTTGTTTTCAACTTCCTAGGTGGTACATAATGCTTCTAAAAGTTAGCCAAGATTGGTCCTGACGTTGATGCTCCCAGGGCTTCCTTGAATACAGGTATCAATTTCTTCCTAGTGCGTTGCTTATTCTATTGTGATGAGGCTTCTTCGGTCTTTGGTGGTGCCATTTATATTTGCAACTAACTCACGTATGTAACTTACTTGCTTATCTCTCTCAGACTTGAATTTCTATGGAACATTGGCTCTCTCTTGCTCTTTTGTTCTCTAGAATGTGCATGCAACAATAACCTTTTCCTATCGACCCCTCATCTTCTTTTATAGCATGTCACAAGTTGTTTCTATTCTTCTTCACACCCAATATTGCAGTCTAATCCGCTTGCATTCGCATTCAAGTCTTTCCATAACTCTTCATTAACTCAATATCCTCCGACGAATCATACGCTAGATTTCAGGGATGATTTTAAGGGTCGAATTTTATTTTAAAATGTAGAAACCTTGGCGAATCCTACTAATCTTTCATATGCCAACTATAAATGATTAGCGATATTTTTGAAAAAATATTAAAATTTCTAAGGAATTTATATAGTTTTTATAAAATTTTAGCGATTTTTAAGGTAAAATAATTTTATCCTATAGAATTTGGGCGAATCATTTTTAAAATTGCGAATATCATTTTTGGAAAAACCATGGAAAATTATCCCATGAGTGAAATTTAGCCCCTAAAATCATCCCTGCTATATTTTCCAACCTATCAAAATCCTCTTGTCATTTTTCATTTATGACTATGCATCTCCACTACCTTGTGGTCATGTCTTCTCTTTAATGCTTGTCCCCTCATGTATGTCCTTTAATTCTTTTCCTTCCTTGTGCGCAGATATTTGTCACAATTCAATCCTCCTTCCCGTGCACAATTCCTTCCTCTTTCTACATTTCTGTGACATTTTCTAGTCAATCTCCTTACTAGTTTATCTATTTGAACAATACCTTATGCATAACTTCAACCGTTTGTCTCTTGCCTCAAACTCTGTTATTGCTTTTATTCTTTTATTTTTCTTTTTCTATAATACACTATAGTATAGATCCTATGGTACACATACCGCGCGCTCAGAACTAGTGCTCAAAAGCACAACTGTCCATATACAGTTTCATCCGACTATGTAATGATCCCAAGCCAAATTCTTTGCTTGGATCACTAACTACCACTGATTTATTGTTGTGCAGGTGTTTATTGAGTTATCCAGTTATTCAATGCATTCATATAAAATTCATTCAACACAGGAAGATCACATTACATTCAAGATATGAAAGCACAAGCAAGATCTGACCTTTTATTATGAGCAATATGGAACCAATACAATAGATAGCCGATCTGGAATAATCATCAAATGGCTTGGAAGACAATAGATATGAGCTACTACAAAATGCTCTACCGATACAAAATGAGCCTCTGAAGGCTGGATAAGAACTGAAGATCACTACAAACTGTCAAACCCTCCAGCTGAAGAGTGCCATGCTCCCATAGAAGACTGAAACCCTCAATAAATCGATCCCACTGAAGGAAGACTCCAAATGAGTCCAAACTCGGTAAGGTGGTAGATTAGGATGATGGGATCTCCCTCCTGAAAACTCAAACTCAATGTCCAAGGAAAACTCTTCCAATTTCTTAACCTTCTACTGAAGTTGCACCCTCCTTGATGCCTGAAACCCTAGGAGATTCGGCCCTGACAAGGAAAGCCTCCAAATTCCCTAAAACTCTCCAGGAATGTAGATCGAGCTATGTGAACCTTGTGGGAGAAGTTCCAGACTTAGATTGTAAGTGTAGCCTTCTAGATCTGAGTTTTACTGAATCACGAGATGCCCCCTTTTGCCTCCAAGACGTCCCAATCTGCAAACAAATATATGATGATGATAACCTTCTAGAAAATCCCTCAAACTGATGGTTTTTCCCCTACAAACGAAACCCAAGTGTTGGAATGGCCCCAGGTCTTCTGGATAAGCTAGATTGAACCTCCCTCTAAATGATGGTGCGCCCTTGCTGGAATCACAAGAGTAGTATGACCTACTAACTTCTGAAGTGTTGGATGGAGATGGGTTGAGGATAGAATGGTGTGGAGGAGTCTTTCATCCTCGAGACCAAGCTGTGGAACAAGGTGAGTGGATATTTCACCACTGAGTTGCTCACAAGGGTTTGTATAGCAAAACCCCCAAACTGAATGCTCAAGAGCAATATCAAACACTAAACCAAAACCATAATGAATAATAGAGGCGCCCCAGCCTCTTAGTTATACTTTTTCTTCTAATTCTCTATTGAGTTAAGTTAACTCCCAGGGTTAATCTTCTATTCTTCTGTTGAGTTATCTTTTACTTCTTTATCCCTTTCCTTTCTTAAGTCAACTCAAAAATATAACTTTAGCCTCGTTGACTTCCCCCCTCGGTGTGAGACTATGACCTAGTGGGGGTGCCCAGGCCACTGAGTCTCCTCATCACCTCTCTGAGAGGTGGGGGGCATTATAGTCTCCCCTGCTTGAAATTGCTTGTCCTCAAGCAATTCCAAACCTCCTTCTCTTACCACATGCTCTTGCTCCCAAGTGGCATCCTCAATGGGTAAATCCTTCCACCTGATCAGGTACTCCTTGATGCTTCGGTTTCTGAGCCTCTTCTCTCGGACTTCTAGCACCTTCTTCGAAATGAAAACAAGTTGTCCCTCCTCATCCATGGGGGGCAATACCTCAATAGGCCTAATGTGTTGACCGAGGGCTTTCTTAAGGCATGAGACATGAAAAATGTCATGAATTTTGTTGCCCTGTGGAAGCTCCATCTTGTAAGCTACGGCCCCTATCCTCCTGCTGACTCTGTAGGGTCCAAAGAAACGTGGTTGCAGTTTCTTCACTCTGCTTCTTTTAATTCAAGCCTGCCTGTATGGTTGCAACGTCAAATAGACTAAATCACCAACCTCAAAAGTCTGGTCAAATCTGTGCTTGTCTGCTTGGACCTTCTGTTGGTTCTGTGCCCTCTGTAAATGATCCTTCAACTCCCAGTGAATGTCTTGGCTCTATTGTACCCAATCTTGTACCATTGGTGCCCTGTTGTCCCCAAAGGAAATCTCCACAAAAGAAAGGGGATCATAGCTATATCAAGCTCTGAATGGTGTCATACCAATGGATACATGATGGGTGGTGTTGTAAGAATATTCTCCCAAGTCCAACCATCTGACCCATGCTTTCTGTTGTCCGGCTACGTACTTTCTGAGGTAGCCTTCCACCCATTTGTTAACTACTTTGGTATGACCGTTTGTCTGAGGGTGATAGCTGGTACTAGGGGTCAATACCGTACCTACTAATCTGAACAACTCTTGCCAAACTGTACTCATGAACCTGCTGTCCCTGTCACTGATAATGGTCTTGGGTAGGCCGTGTAATCTGAACACCTCTCTGAAAAATAATTCAGCCACCTGTGCTACGCTGAAGTCTGTGGCTATGGAAAAGAAGTGTGCAAACTTCATCAATCTGTCTACTACCATGAAAATGCAATCTTTCCCCTATGCTCTGGGCAACCCGGTGATGAAATCCATGGATATACTTTCCCACTTGT
>CBVK0100097626.1:0-31677 GCA_900067695.1 Picea abies
GTTATGTTAACTACCCCTCTATACTCTACCTTGGCTGAAGATAGAGCAACAACAACTTGCTTCTTGCTCAACCAACAGATAGGCTTGAAACTAGGACTGAATGAGTAACCAGATGTGGACTTGCAATCAGTGTTATCGCTAGCCCAGTCGGAATCAACAAATCTGATGAGATATAATGTAGAGTCTATTTCATAATGAATCCCAAAGGTGATAGTGCCCTATATGTATCGAAGGATACGCTTTGTAGCTTTCCAACGTAGCTCATGCGGCTCCTACATGAACGTGGAAACTACGCCAACTGCATATGAGAGGTTTGTTCTAGAGTGTGTAAGATACAACAAGCTCCCCACTAGCTATCTGTATAGTGTGTTGTCAACTAGTGGAGTCTCCCCGCCATACTCAAGTTTGACTCCTAATAGGAAGGAGTCGAAGATGACATGCAGTCTATCATGTGAAATATCTCGAGGAGATCTTGTGCATACTTGGCCTGAGATAGTTTGATGCCTGATGCATCCTTTTTGATCTCGAGTCCAAGGAAGAAGTGTAGCAGACCCATGTCCATCATAAAAAACTTGTCATGTAGAATCCTCTTGACTGCAGCAATCGCTGAAGTCGAGAAACCAGTGATCAAAAAATCACCGACATACATAACTAAAAGTAGAAGTGAATCATCCATCTTGAGCATGTAGACATTTGGGTCTTATTTACAATGTACAAATTTCCGTGACAATAGGTAGGAGTCCATCTTGGCATACCATGCCCTCGGAGCCTACTTGAGGCCATAAAGGGAATTCTTCATTCGATAGACCAAAGATGAGTCTTTCATAAATCCCTAGGGCTGCTCCATGTAGATATCCTCAGAGAGATCACCATGAAGAAATTCATTCTTCACATCCATCTGAGGACTTCACATCCTTTGGCTGTCACAAGGGAAAGTGCCAATCGTATGGAATCCATATTTTCTACTGGAGTGAAGGTCTCATCATAGTCAATACCATGAACTTGTTGAAAGCCTTTGGTGACAAGATTGGCTTTGTATCTGTTAATATGTCCATCTATTGTGCTCTTGGTCCTGTAGACCCATCTGCATCTAACAATTTTCCTCCCAGAAGGAAGGGGAATCAGATCAAGTCAAGTTCTCAAGGAGGGAGTTGTACTCCTCCTGCATGGAATATTCCCAAAAGGGATTTCCAGTAGCCTCTCCATAAGACTGTGGATCTAAAGACTGAACCAAGAAAATATTCCTAGAAGGAAATGGTTTAGTGGAAGTGAGTGAAACAAGAGGCTCCTTGAAATCATATCGATTCCTCCTAGTATCGACTGGATCAACAATGAGATCCTCTGCAGCCTGAAGAGTAGTATGTGCCCACTTGGGCCTCTGCTCTCACTCTGCAACTACATCTGGATTCTCTGAATCTACATCTAACTATAATTCCTTTGAATATGAATCATCTGAGTCCTCTTAATTATAACTCTCATCTAAAGAAGATTCAGCATGTGCATGCTCATCATCTCGGACATGTGAAAGAATGAAGGTGTCTACATGGCGTTGTTGAGGTGCATATGAGACACTTTTGTCAAGTTGGACACTTCACTCAATGATGAGCCGTTCTGAGGAAAGATCAATAATCCTATATCCCTTCACACCATCAGGGTATCCAACAAAAATTCACTCAGTGCTCTGTGGATCAAGTGCCTTCATCTTTTCTGAGGGAATCCGCACCCATGCACGTGAAACAAAAATGTGAAAGTGGATCACTTTCGGTTTGAGGCAGAGTATAGGGAATTGTGTGTTGTAACTGAATCCCTGCCTCATGGCAAAGATTATGGATCTCATAATTCACATACTCTGCCCCATTATTAGTTCGTAGGAATTTGATCTTCTTTTCAGACTGTGTCTCAACCAAGGCTTTGAAATCTTTGAGGTGTTGAAAGACCTCATATTTTTTATTGAGAAAGTATATCCAAGTAAAACATGATAAATCATCAACAAAAATGAGAACAAACCTCGCTTTGTTGATGGATGGATGTGGAAAGGGACCCATAAGGTCACTGTGAATCAATTATAAAGGAGCGAAAGTTTGATGAGACTTTCCTTTGTCGAAATTCTCTTGAGGTTGTTTTCCAGAACACATCCCTCACATACTCCATTAGAGAAATGGATGTCTAGTATACCATCAACCAATATTTTCTTGCTAATTTTTTTCATGTATCTGAAATTAAAATGTCCAAACCTTTCATGCCATATCCTACTACTTTCATCAGCATGAGTAAGCAGTAAAGCATAATCATGTTCAATGAATTCAGAAAATGTATACAATCTAGACTTAACTCACTGGTAACCACCCTGGAGTTGGTTTGCATTTCATAGATGTCCATGAAATTTGGAGTGAATATGAATTTATTTCCAATGCCAAAATTCGTCATCTGATACATGGAGAGAAAGTTGACAAAAAGTTTGGGAACGTGTAACACACTCTCGAAGCTTTTGTTGGTGAGTTCAATCCTTCCTTTTCGGTGACTTCGACAAATGAGTTGTCCCCCATCAGGATAGGAGGACCTTTGCATGTATCCAATGAAGAATATACTATATTTTGTGCAGCCATATGATGTGATGCTCCTGAATCAATGATCCAAACATCAGGAGAGGACTTGATGGCAATCAAGGCATGGCTAGAATTGCCTTTCTTTGGATTCAGATCTCCTAGCTTCTTCTTCTTTGCACCCTTGGGGATGCAATATCCAAGGTTCTTTTGCTGAAGTATTTGAGACATCAGATCTATTTGTTTTTGCATGCATGTAGATTTTGAATGGAATCCTTTGTGACAATATGTGCATTTTTCCCCTTTTCTTCCCTTTTCCCCTTTGGATCCAGAGGTATCGGTGAAGGCTTTTGTGTACCCTTCCTTCTTCGGATGTGCATGAGCTTTCCATTTATCTTTTTCTTTATATTTATTATATTTATGGCTGCCATCATGAACAATGAGTTCATGCACCCTTGGCCTTTTGATTGTGCCCATGTTGATGAGCTTGGTTTTCTCTTATGTCAGGGATTCGATAAAGTCCTCAAGAGAAGGCATATTCCAAGTGGCTCCAGAGGTGAATCTGACAATATGGAATGTAGATACAAATACAAATAATTGAGGACCAATCTTGGAGAGAATGGTGAGAATAATTTGTTTCTCCTCCTTTGATTTATCAAGCCTGCAAGCTTTGAGTTGTGACAATAAATCCTTGAATTTTGTAAAGAAATCTTGGATATTCTCGAAGATTTTTGGATACAATGTGAGAAAATATACCTCTATAATGTGTCCCCTCATCTCATCATACTTTCCAAATATCCCTTCCAAGGTGGTCCAGGCTTCATTGGGAGTCTTACAGGAAGATATATGAAAAAGGAGATCGAGAGAAATAAGACTGCAAATTGTTCTGAGTGCCTCATCCATGCGATTTAAGTACTTGGATTTTTCTATGGCTGATGTCAGTTTTGTATCTATATTAAAGGTTAACATGTACAACCCTATAGTTCATAGATGTATGGCTATTTTCTCCTTCCATGCAAAATAGTTGTAAGGTGTAAGAATGAATTCTTTTTGGAATTCCATCTTTCTGTTGTCTTCAATATTTTGTACCTGCAAAACATTTTGTTGTAGATTTTTTTTAGCAATCCGTCAACTATGATACCATGTAAATGTGTTGAAAATGCACAAAATACATCTATCTAAACAATGATACACACATTTTCAGAGAGAAAAGGATAAAGAAGAAGGAGAGAAAGAATGAAATAATTCTCATTAACCGTTGTGAATAATGATTAATTTACACATGATATACTCTGTATAACTCAATGAGTGTACAATGCAAGAGAATGAATGAACCATAGTGGTGTTCTAGAGTGATATGGATACACACCAGTAGTTACGAGAGTGAACTGCCACCTATTCTAGTCTCTCAGGTAGTTACGAGAGTGAACTGCCACCTAGTTGAGTTAACTAGTCAACTAGTCTTCAATTAACTGAATGAACAAAGAGTAGTGAGGAGTTAACTCAGGGAATCAAGGTTAATGTTCCACTATAGTGATGATACCAAGGAAAGTTAGAATTTTCATGGTGATGATCCCAATGTTGCACGATGACAAAACCAATGCAACATCTAAACTCAACTCAACTAGTAAAACTGAAGTGTCAACTGAAAGAGAATATTCTCTAGGTGGAATATTCTCCCCTAAAATATAGGAGACTGGATAATGACTAATTATGACTAATAAACAAGGAAAAACCTTAGGAAAAATAAATCCTAGGTGTGTGTTAAGTAACTCTAACATAAATGAAATAGATAATATGGAAACATACATGCAGAGAAACACATGATATTATTACAAGAATCATAGACATACACTTAGAATAAATCATTTAACCATTAAGCACAAAAAATATACTTATCTATTAATTGAAGTACACCAATTGCATGTAGACCTTCCATGAACCTCCCAGCCTTAGACCATACTGTTCATCACTCTCAGTGGGTCACCCCTAAACTGGCACTAAACTCCACCGGGAAAGGGATTCCTAGGCTAGGGAGGGTCAATAGGAAGTTTCATAGTACAACATGAAGGATTTCCTCCAAGGAGCCACTTATGCCCACCTATCACAGACTCTAATTCCCCACATCCCTATCCCACTCCAGGAGTATACACCTTCACTATCACACAGTCCATCGGCTTCTCTACCTCCCTTTCCGGGGCTTCATCAATAGGTAGGACGAAACTCTCAAAGCTTTGTAGCTTCTATTGGACTCCCTCCAGCAGAACTCACTTTCTCATCACACTCTCTCACTTGGAGAGAGTTTCTCATAGTTCTGTCAACCTTCTTCTTCTATCCACACTCTCTCACCTGGGGATATTTGTTCACAGGCCTGAAAACCTGCCTCTTCTATCCATGGACCTGACAAACTGCTTCTTCACTCCTTCTACTCAACACACGAGCATGGTGATGGAAACAACAAAAAGTGGACGTGGGAACGGTAATGATGGAACAATACACAGGAAAACTGTAGGGTACATGTGCAACAAGGTTATCAATTTGTCTGGTTGCAGAGTTTCAAGTGGTTGGGGAATTTCAACAATGACATTCCAGGGTTCCTATGTGCTTGCTGGGTGTGTTGGTGTAAAATGGAAAAAGAGGTCGAAAAATAGTAAGAATTCCCACTTATATTTGCATGTTCCTCAGCTGACACATGGTGGTCATGAAGCATGTTCCTCTCCACTTGGAGTTTGTTCCCTTTTCCCAAAGGAAGTTAGGATATCAGGGTATATTTCCCAACTTTATTATTTTAAGGAAATACATTATAATATTCCCTTGGGTTTAGCCCTCAAGCTTAGCCCCTTTCTCTTAGCCTCTCAACCCCCTTCCCTTACCCAGCCTAGTGGAGCTTAGTCCACTGTAACTCTTTCTTCATGGTCGTTCTATACATAGTGATGTTGTTATATTAATAATTATGAGTGCTTACATGTACAAAACATTCTCATGGCCTTTAACATATGGGATCTCTGGCCTAATAAGCACATAATCCTCCTAGATTATAACAATTGGCTCACCAACCTACAAAACATGTTACAATTCATAATTACAACCGGGGCTCGACCTTGGGATATTACAATTTCAAGCTAACAATTTCATAATATTAGACATGAAACAAGTAAGAAATAACCATAGAATTCTTTCACAATAAAGAAATGCAGAATTTCCACTTACTTCACCAAGAATAATCTAGCAAATCACCCTAGTTGAAGATCCTCCACAAGAAAATATCCAAAATGCACCAAAATTTTCCTTCTTCAAGAATTGCACACCACTAGTTTCAACCAATAACACTTAAGGGGGGGAAAAATTTCAGACCTATCTTGAGTGATGAAAAAATACAAGAGATTTATCTCTTATTTATACAATGATAATGACCTTTAATTGTCGTTTAGGTCACAAAAGGCCGACATGGCTAGTTTACATCAGAAATCCAATTTTTACATAACATCAACAATTTAAAACCCTAATTTGTCTTTAGGGATGACATCATGCCCCTCTTAGGGTGACATTAGGCCCCATCATGGAACACTAGGCTTAAAAAGGCCTCAGAAGCTACCACACGTTCCAACCAAGTCGTCTTCATGCCAAAACCCTAACTGGATGACATCAAGGTTCAATATGATGACACCATGGGCCTTCAAGGGCCAATGTCATGGTGGAAGGGAAAGACCCCCCTAGGTATAGGCATACCAGAGTGTCTCAGAGGAAATGTTCTTCTTCTTTCCTAGTGTTGTCCTTTGGTGTCTCTTTGCCCCTAGATGGGGTCACAACATCAATCTAGTGGGATTTTAGCCCCATGGAGGTCTGAACTAATCATATCCCCATTCCACCGGGCATGGTCCTGCAACAACAACAGGTACACCATCTATGGCCTCATAATTCATAGGGGTCATATCAATGTTAATCACATCCAATAATCAAATTACCCAAACATGTGCATAAAACCTCCTTTTACCCAAAAAAATGTTCAAAGATGTTATGTAGTTTAACAAGCCAAGTTTGGATAAGGTCTCAGGATGTCCTATTGGGATAATCCTCCTCAAGTTTGGGGTGTTTCCTAGGTGAAGAAAAACCTAGGTCATGTAAGTATATGAAATGGAATAGGGAATGTTTGGGCAAGGGGTGCAGTGATAACAAGGAAATGTAGGTCTTACCTATGGGTTCCTTTGTAGAGGGCGAGTTTCACCTTGTCATGGATGCCATTGTTTCCTAGCTCATTCACTTCCTTTTATTTTTTTTCTTATTTATTTTTCTTTTCAAGATAATAGCTGGGGGACACTGTCTTGGTGTGGTGACCAGTGGTGACAGTGTTACCCACAAGAACTTCAAGGAAATGAGAAGGTTGGCTCGTAATGAGACCCCCTTTCTCTTGGTTATGCCACCAAGAGCCACTACCTTGGTTTGGTGACTAGAGAGATGGCAGTGTCATACCGCTACATTCCCATGGACCTAATAGGCTGGATCATGATGAGACCTCCTATCCACCAACTAGATCTTGAGTTTTACTTTATTTTACGGTTCCCATTTTCTTACTGAGAAGACATTTATTTATTTCTTGGGAGTCCCTAAGCGAAGCATCTCAAGGTTTAATTTGGATTTAACTTTTTCCAGCTACTTTTACCCTCTCATCCTTTAGCCCCTTCTTCCAACAAAGAAAGGTACAACCCTTACTATCTTGGAAAACCCAATGCTTGGAACAAGGTAAGGAAAAATGAGAGGGACAATGATGAAAAGTGGTAAGTATGGAAGGAATGTGTTATCACTGAAATTTCATCCGTAACATTGCACGTAAATGGTGACATAAATACAACAATGCCAACCAACTATTAGTTCACCTACAACACCAAAATGCATTTCCGAAAGGCAAAAAACTATACAATTGGGAAAAAATTGGGATGCACTAACTCACTAAAGGAAGCACACGCATAGTGTGTGGGCCAAAGAAGCCCATAGAGTGCACAATGCACAATATGCACGACTGTTATAACCCTAAATTGCACCCAACATTCATACCTGGCATCAGGCCATCTATATTGCTATCTTTACCAAGCCATTATTGGACATCTCTTCTAAAAATAATCATTTTGAAGGTGTACGTGCCCTGCACCATTACTACCCACGTACACACGCTTACTGAACCACTACAGCCTGCGTACACTCACAGAATATCGTGAAATGTGGAAATTTTCATAGGATACTGGTTTTCGGACCATTACTTAACCATTTCACTGCCCATAGCCAGTCACCCCCAACCGTTACTGTCCCTTTTGGCCTATAAAAGAAGGTGTTGGGGTCCCATTGCAAGTAGAGGCACGAGAGCATAGAAACTCTACCCATTTTATCAATCCCCCTTTTCCCCAATTGCAAAGCCCTTGCTATTTCCCTAAGAGAGAACTGAAGAGGAGGAGAAGATGTGGAAGCAGTTGGTGCATGGTGAAGAGGATAATAGGACCAAGTTCAAGGAACAGTGTTGGTCTCATGTTGTAAGTGACTTTTGTGAGATTAATATAAAGGAGTACTATTTCCGACCTGCCTAACGACATCTTAAATTTCAATGATTTGTTTAATTTCTTGTTTATGATGTCTAACCCACTAATCCATATGTAGAATGCATGCTTGTAGTTTCTTGTTTGTATTTTGGTGAATGCAGGTCACCCTTGGGAGGAGACTTGCAGTTAGGAAACAACCAAGCACAAAGGGATCGATGCTGGATGCAGAGTTTAAGGTATGCCTACCAGATCCCTACTCTTTGTCTTTTATGTATGATTGTGGGGTAATGTTAGGATAGTTGATGAAAAGTAGGAGACTTTAGATGGTTAGCTCTGCCTACACTTTAGAACCCTGGTGTAGTCTGTAGAGGGGTGTTCTCGCTATAGAAGAATTGGCGACCATACTGGGGATGCCTCTATGGTCTTTGGGGATATTTCTTTTTGGGTGATTTGAATCAGTTTGATTGCTATTTTTTGAGTTTCTATAAGCTTATGTGTATTTAAGGGGTGTTGGTCTTCCATACTAGTACTCCCTGCCTGTGTTGGACTGTTGTTTTTTCATTTTTTTGAGGAGTTACAGAGGTGTATGCGGCTGGCAGTGGGCCTGCACATGTGCATACTCGCCCTGCCCTTGGATAGCCCGTGTACATATGCTAGTTGTTGAAGTGTCAGTAGTGTGCCTATTGAGAAAATATTTTGTAAAAAGAAGAGGCAGTCATCTTGTTCCCTGTCAGGATTCACACTCCTCAGGGGTTTTCTTGATCTAGTACTGGTCTCTGCTATAGCAGTCTGTAGCCTAGGTTTGACTTCAGTTTAGTTTTCTTTTGACCAAAGATTTCTTGTGTTTTCTTTAAATAGGGTTTTTAGATAAGTTGGTGAGTATTCTTTGATCTGCCTGCTTGGTATTGTTAGAGACTCCCTGCGATCTACGATTGGGATATAAGCCATTTCTTGGTCCTGTCTTGTCGTCATTTTTCCCTTTTTTTCTTTGGAAGAAAAGAAAATAATTCATCTTCAAATTTCTTGTTTTGAAGCATAAAACAACAAAAAAAAATTATTTCATTTCTTTGTTTGGTAAAGTAGTTTAGGTTAAGTTGCTTCATTTACCAAGGAAAAAGAATTTTTTCTTAAGTTCTTTACTTGAATGCTTAGGAAATTAAGTAGCTCGTACTAGTCGAGCGAAATCTTGTTTTGAGTTTTTCTTTTCAAAGATCTGAGAAAAGTATTTACTATTGAGTCTCCATTTTGACACTTATAATTCCCTATATTACCCCCTATCTGAGCCTATTTTACCTATGCCATGTGTATCTAATTGATTGTTTCCTCCATAAATACACTCGATGACCTTGTTCATGTGCATAAGAGGTAACTTATGATTAAAGCATGATTTGTTTAGTTTTATTGAGTTAATTCGATTAAATGATTGATTATGTATGATCCTAATCACTTTTAATATTAATCAGCATGATCCGGTACCCAATCTATTCTGGTACCAAGGCTCCACCTATTCCAGTACCAGCCTGTGCTAATCCAGTACTAGACATAATTCAAAATTTTTGAATGTTTCTAGAAGAAAACTGGGCTCATGGGTTTTGTCCAGAGCAATGTTTTTATGTGGAAACATGAGTCAGAATTCACCCAGATCACACGTGTGGACCTCCATCTCAAGGGGAATGATTATGCCAAAATTAGCAAAAAACTCAAACTACCAACTTGCACCTTAATTTCCGTGCATATGGTATCAGATCTAGAAATTATAATATATGGGTTTTGTCTAGAATATGGAAAATTGAGTAATGTGTGGGAAGTTTTTCAAAATTAGAATTGGTTTGGGAGATATGGGTGGAGCCCTAACTCAAATTTTCCCAAATTGTTAAAAAACACAGATTTTTGGGATTTATCCTAAAATTGTAAAAATTGTTTTCTTAGTTTGGGGATTCAGTTTCATCCATTCCTCCATGCATTTTATGTATAAATAATACCTCATAGGTCTGAGTAGGGAGGAAATACTATGATGTAAGATTGGTTCTTGGAGAATGATACACATTGTGATGTTGAATGAGATGTTGAATTGCTAATTCAATCAATCAATTGAAGGAATGCAAATGTCCTTTTGTGCAATTCATGGGAATGAGAAAAGTGCTTTATTCTGCAATCTCTTTAGAGGTACATTGTTGGTTTGGCAAGGGCCCATCACCCCAACCAAGGTAAACCTCATTGTACATGTTTGCGTGATTGTGTGAGTGTGCACATTTAACAATTGTGTTTTGTCAATGATTTTAAATGCATTTTAATTACAACACAAAATCGCTTGCTTTTGAATAAGTTTGAGTAATTAGACATTGAACATAGTAGATAAGTTCCATTTTCATTTATGAAGATTGATATTTAGTTAACAAGAGTTGGATAGATGTGTGTGATTGTTAAATATGCAATTGTTATTGTTTTGAATTTATTATTGTGTTTCTCTTAGTAGGTATAGGAATCATAAGACTTCATCTCTCACCTTCATGCTCCATGTAATGAAGTATTTCAATCATATTGAATGCCTCCTGTATTGAAGAAGATTTGATTGGAATTGATAGGGTTATGATTGTTTTCTTTCTAAGAGTGGATAAAGTGGATTGTTGATCACTGTTTTGATTGCTACAAGAAACAATCTCTTAAGTTCATGTCTCTAATTCATAAGCCTGGAATGAACAGACTTGTCACCTAAGAAAGAATCATTTGATTGATTGTTTTTCTTGAGATGTTTTATTATCAACTTTCTCTGCTAAGTTTGAAGTTCTGTGAAGGATTTAGATATCCTAAATCAGAGTGTTAAATTGTTGATTAGTTTAGTTGCTACAGATAACTAATTCAAAGTCTATATTTCCACTTCATGATCTTGTAAATGGACAAGGCATTATCTGAGCAAAATATTTTGAGTGCATGAATGCAAGTTTTTCTTTCGAATTTATGAATTGTGTGAAGATTGTTATCTTTGAAAACAGAGTATTTTGTTATTGATGGTTTTTTTATCTAAGATATACTAAACAGACATAGGAACCTATCTGTCATCGACACATATAGTGCATCAACTCTAATGATTACAAATCCCAGTTGATAATTTATGTTTGGTAATATATTATGCAAATAATTGCACCAACAGTTACGAAAAATTTGGTGAAAGTGTTTCAATTGGAAAATCTTTATTTGTGAAAAAAGAAGTACTTTGGTTTCCAATATCATCTTATGCTCTTCTCTTTCATATCTTAAAGAACATCACTAGTTTCACTTTTGTTCCTTTTGACTTAAGACAACCAATAAAATTAACGTCTAATTAAAAGTTATTTGACTTTTTGTTTGAAGGGTTCATCAATTTAGTCTAGGCTAGAGCCTTGATTTAGGATTGAAGAGGAAACTCTTCAAGGCTACAAAAACAAACATAAGAGTCTGAGCTAGGGAGTGCTTCAAAGTCTAGTAACTGTGAAAGTTATCCATGACCCCCCTCTAACACAGGGGCTAAACACAAGGTCGTGAGTGGAAAGGTAGCAGAGATAACCCCTCCAAAGCCAGACCAAGCATAGTGGGGAACGCATATAGAGGACTTATCTTGGGATTTTGTTGATCTCATTTCCCACGGAGTTTCATGGGTCTCGAATCCATTCAAGTTCCTCAGCCATCTTCCAAAAAACTTTCTTTCAATACCCTTGATAGGTTTCATGCTTGAGACCCTCCTCATTGTGTTCCACCCAACTATCGACTATACCCACCTGGTGGTTGTTCGCTGGCAACCTAGTTTCCTTTATCTTAGTGACTTACACAGGTGACTACGGGGGTATACCGTGGTGCCTAGGGCAGACATTGGGCCATGCTTTGAAGAGTATACCCAGAGGGTTCTTCCATATTCTAATTGCACTTGCACCGATAAGTTTCTCTAGTGTTGGCTATTGTAACTATTCTTCCAACTACCTAGTGATATTCTTGTCTTATCTCATAGGAACTTTTTCTAGTGTGTACTGGTTTTTAAAAATGATTATAGAAAGCCCTAGTGTTTCTTTGATCTTCTCACATAGTGGAGGATCATGAGCTCCACTGGCCGTGAAGGATTTTGGGCTTGCCGCTGGTTGATCTCGAGCCACTGCTAAGAAGAAAACTAGACCAGCAAGGGTCTTTTGAGGTGACCGGGTTATAGGAAACTATGCCCGACTCATCTCCAAGAGGAAAACATTTGATTCCAGAGGAGCCAATTATTTATGACCTCAGAATGCAAGCTCTTGGTCCGTATAACCCTCCAATCACTGATCTATTGGCACCCATCATTGTATAGGTTCAACCTACGAGCGTCGGGTAGTGTCACAAGCAGTGATGGAAACAAATGTTGCTACTTCTTCAAGGAATACTCATATTCCCTCTATGTCTGTCACTACAGGGGTCTTCCACCTCCTAACCAACCATCTCCAGGCCAGACCACTATTGTCTTGACTTCCTCTACCTCAGGCAATGGTCTGATTCTGTCTATGGTGACGATCACTGCTCCTTTCACTCAGAGTGCGACAGGCCCTCCTTTCTCATACGGGATGCCTAGCTTCGATACGAGCATCGTACTTTCCTACTCCACTATACAGACTTTAGTTCTCAAGGCAGGGAGCTCCAATTCTCCTCTACAAGGATCCATGGGGGGCACTTCACTGCCCTATAATGCTTTCCCTTACAGAGGGGGTCATATACCTCCTTCGTCCCCTTCGCTCAACGATGCTCACCAACACTCCATTAGGCCAAACACAAACTATAGTTCGTTTGGAGTAGGTATTCAAGGACTTCATTCTTATAACATGCTGGTTGGTTCGACACCATTCTCTTTGTTTGACACATTTGGGAACAACGCTTTCTCGTCAGCTGTCATCTTGGCCGGGGCAGCCCTGGTTATGGAAAACAACATCTTGTACAAGGTACTCTTCCTTCACACGGGGCAAACTTAGGAATTCCTTCCTCACAAGGACCTTGGAATCTGTGGCAGGGATCAATTCCCTCATTAGGGATGTTGACCAGGGGGACCCCTTCCATAGCCAATGGAACCCCGAGCAAGGCTCAACACCTATGCTCATCGGATCGGCCGGGGGAAACCCTTCCCAAAATCCTTGGAATGTGATGCAAGCCCAACCCTTTACATCCTATTACGGGAGTCATTCGATGATGTCCCAACAAGCACATAATCAGTACACTGGTCATGACCATGGTTATTACTAGAACCTTGGCCAACAACCTAACTTTTCCTGGCAACCTGGTGTTGGCCCTTGTCTAGGTTTTGTTGATATCTAGTCAAGTTTGACCTATTTTTGGACTTCGACAACCTTTCGAAGAAGGAGCGCAAGATGAAGCAGAGATCATGGGATCTTGGCCCCTTTTTCGGTCCTTTTTGGGATATGGGAATATGTAATCGGAATGAGATGTCAGCCCATGGGTTTACCCATGTTTAGGCCTATTTTGTAATATATAAATAGATGCTTAGGCTAGATAGAAGTGTGGTGCATCTATGTGGTGTATGAAATATAGCTAAGTGCTACATGCAAGTATGGTGTGTATATGCTCTGTGCATACTGTGAGAAACTTGTAGATCTAGGTGCAAGGTATTGTAACAGGTTGTGAAGTGCTTAGTGCTAGAACGCAAGGAAGAAGGATCTAGCGAGTTGCACAACTCTTTTGTCTTGTGCGAAGTAAGGTTTTTAAGGCTCTATTCTTGTAACCGATTGACTAAAGACAATAAAGAAGAAGAGTTGGTGGACGTAGCCCTAGGGTGGGGGTGAACCACATAAACACTGTGTTGTTCATGCTTTGTTCTTGTCTTAATGTGTTTATGACTCTCTTTCTAAGTGAATTGATAGAGATAGATAAATATGTTCATGCTCTGTGCTAATGATGTGTAAGAATGTTAGATTTGATCCACATGAATATGCTTAGTGCTTAATTTTCTAGATATAACTTGCATGTTCATGATAGAATTGTTAAATACCTCATATCTGAGTGAATGATGCAATGCTCTATTTTATATGCACAGTAGTTGTTGGTTGAATATTGATGAACTATTGATGTTAAGTGCTCTGTTAAGTATTATAATCAGAGATCTATGTCCCAACTAAGGTTGCAGACACCTAAGTCTCACAACCACCCTTGCCTCTACCTCGGGTGAGACTTCATCTGCTTCACAGAAGTTACCGAAAGGGCTGGTAGTTAGGGGTTTTTTGGTGAGTTGTTGTAGCGTTGAAACCTGGGTCTGCCCCTGTGCCAACAAATGGTTCCATTTCTAGGATAGAAACTATGATTGCTGGGAACAGAGAAAGAAGAAGTTTTGTGCAAAGATTCATCCTAAAGTTGTGAAAGATCTGTGAATAGATCTGTCGCTCTAGTGCACAGTATTCTACTTGATTTATAAATCTCTATGCTAAAAGAAAGAAGCCTGATCTAAAGAAAAGAAGTCGGATCTAAAGGAAAGAAGCAAGATCTGAAAGCTTTGTGCTCTAATAAAGGTAAAAGTGAGAATTTTTTATTAAAAGAGGTAAGATCTACAAGATTTGTGCTCTGCTAAAGGTAGGAATAGTGAAAAAATTTAGATCTAGAAGCTTTGTGCTCTATAGAAGTAAGATAAGTGCAAATTTTTGTTTCTAGAGTATGGATCTAGGTATGTTTAATAGAGTCTGTCCTAGTTCAAAAACTAGGGTATTGATAGATAAAGGATAATTTGATATTAATAGATCCGACAAGAATAGTGAAATATATGTTATACCTATACATAGAAGGAATGTTTGGACTAACAAATGGATGCATGATCCTAGAGAGAAATTGTTTCACGTTAGCTCCTATGCTCCTAGTGCCCAGTACAGGAGAAGCTTGGGATCACTTAAAAGAAAGAGAGGATTAACCCTCTGTTACAGGTGCAACAGACTAGGACATCTTTCTAAGGAATTCCCTGGAATAAGACCTAGTTGTCTTTGTTGTAAAACTATGGACCATGAAGTGTTGGATTGCCCTAGAATGATTGCTAAGATTGAGGGAATGAATCTGAACTAGGAAAACCCTAAGGTAGATCTAGAAATGGCAGAATCCTAGAAAGAATTAGAGAAAGTATTGTTACACATGAAAGAAACCCTAAATGACCACCGACATATCAGGTTATCGAGGATATTTAAAGAAAAAGAATGCACCGAAGCAAGAATAGGAGACTTCAACAATGACTGTGTTCTAGATGAGGAAACATAGGTGAATATCATGACAGAGAGAACCTTGGAAGCTATAGGGAAGCTTTCTATGATTCATTCATTAGTAGGAGTAGGATTATTCAGAGAAAAACTGGTAAACCTATGTGGGAAGCTCGCTCGTGTACCTATGCACGTTAATGGAACTTCAATAGAAGAATATTTTGAGATTATTAAATTTATTGAAGACAACACCTTGTTTACCATGTTACTAGCCAACCCTTGTATTGAAAGAGGCCAAGGGATAAGGAAAGAAGAAGAAGAAGTGTTAGGACAATAGAAGCAGGAGTTAAAAGAATTCATGACTAGAAGGATTGCAGAATTGATTGTAGACCAGGAGAACAGATCGAAGCTATTTAACACTAGAGACCCTGACGTCGAAGTTACAAGAACCCTAGAAGACCAACAGAAGAATGAAGTACTTATCCCATATAAAGAAAAAGTATTACCCTCGAATCCTAGGAAAGAATCTCAACAACACGCAGTGACTATGTCAAACGAAGATAAGAATCGGAATGGGAAAAGACATATTGAGACAAATCTCACTGGAAAGAAGGCTAGAAAGCTAAGTAAGAAGAGGGATAATATTGAAAAGTTATAGAAGGTTCCAGAGGGAACCTCACAGAAGGAAAATTTGCAAAACTAGAGGTTCGTCGAGATATCAAAACAGCGACACATGGCACTTCGGCATGGTGAAGAAATATAGTCATTGGGGAACGTTATAACAGTTAGATCAATGCTCCGAACAGATAGAAAACCATTTATGGCTAGCCAACTCACATCCGACTGTTGAAACCGTGCCATAATGGACAGAACCGAGTTAATGAATACCTCATACCCGTTGTAAGCAGCCCGTTGTCAAGTTACCTATTTATCCCACCGCGCCACACACCGAGAACACTTTTTTCAATTGAGAATTTGATCCCACAGACTAAGTTGAGTTTATATCATGATCATCGTGCTTCTTCTTTCTCTTTCATTACTATGTCTAAGCTACCCCCTCCCCGAACCTGAGATTGTTAACCCCGAGCATGTATGTCGGACGAGTTGAGCGCTTCAAAAAGAGTTGTTGAGGAAGTTTTGATCGACTTGATGATTGAAAGAGTCATCTCAGAGAGAGGATTATCCACAGGTGTACAAGAATCATCCATGAGAGGACTTCTAGCCTCTCCATCAACTGCTCGAGTCAGACCATCCCGACCATCAGATGAGAAGCAAACTAAGCACAGGGATGATCTTGCGAATGCTAAGTTGATTCCAAGCATATTACCTACCTATATACCACCTTTGGGCGGTACTGTAAACTGCAACAACGTACTTAGAGATTTTGAGTATGCCTTGGTCACTGCGTACCTCCCGAAGGGGACACATGCATTTCACGCAGACCAAGATAAGATTGCAGTGTTGAAGTTTAGTGACTTCAACCTCAATGACCGAAAAGTTTACAAAAAGATCACCCAGCATAAGTACCTGACCAGAACAAAGGGAAAGAATTCAAGGATCGTCCCTTAGTCATGGACCCATAACCTCGCGTAGTCCACCCTGTTGAATGTTATGAAGATTCCGCACTTTAGATGACACCAGGAGGTGAATGCATGTGTCAAATTATTGTTGTCTTGTTATGATCGAGGTTATCTATGGTTAAACCTTCGCATAACAGTGGATCTAACGTTGATAAATTAGATCACCGAGCTTAGTATGAAAGGATCTGACCCACAAGATTTCTAACCTAGAAAATCCATGGACTTTGCTCTCACTCAAAGGATCAAGGACACTTATGGAGATGTCGAGAAAGGAACACGAGGCTACAAGGTAGAATCTATCTAAAGTAGCGCAGTGCGCCTCACCTGTCATATGATTGTAGGGAAGTTAGTACACAAGAATTGACCCACCCAAGTGATTGGTTTTGTAGTCGACCTCGTAGGGAAGTGCGTGGAGGGCCTACAAATGAATTGGGTGCAATACCTGGTGAACCAACTAGAAATTGACTGCAGATAAGGCCAAGATAGGGGGTACAAATTCCACTTCAGCTAGCTATTGATCCTGATCACTTTCATCACTTGGGAGATGCTGGAAGGTGCAACCTTCCCAAACATCGAGCCCTTTGAACCATTGTCCACGAAGTTCAGTACATTGTGCTACTCAGGTGACATGAATAAGCAATGGTAGTCAAATTCCGTGTTCCATTCATATTACAACCAGTTGAAGGTAGCCATACAGTCTGCACCTCGCATAACTCCGAATACTTTACACAGATTATGACCTTTGATGAAATTCAGCATGGACTGCCATTTCATTTATATCACAGCATGCTCTAACGAGCACAAGCAATAACTTTAGTCCTATTATAAGCTAACAAAGGAGGACTT
Source organism: Picea abies (assembly GCA_900067695.1). Lineage (NCBI taxonomy): Eukaryota > Viridiplantae > Streptophyta > Pinopsida > Pinales > Pinaceae > Picea > Picea abies. The sequence continues at coordinate 17,676 of CBVK0100097626.1, forward strand.
GGAGGATATCGCCAAGGACTGGTCGATGGACCTCCTCATTCCAGTAGACCCTGCAGAGATATCTAACATAGACAGCCCAGAAACTGTGCAAGATACACTCGGGCCGAGCAATACAAAGAAGACCGAAGAGGTCCATGATTTATACAATGCATCTGTGAAGACCACTTCCATATCATCCGAGCAAGGAGGTGATGATGCATAGTTGAATGACACAAAGGTTGAGTAGCAACAGGGTGACGAGGTTGATCCCCTGAAAAAGACAAAAGGTTCACCTCCAAAACCTTCCTTCTGGAAGAAATTGAAGGCCACTATGATGAATAAGAAAACTGTCCTCACCTCTGATGACTTCGACTTCCTCGTAGCAGCCTTGAATGATTCTTTTTTGGAGATAGTAGAGAAAAAAGAAGCAAAGCAAGAGGATCATTATGATTGAATCACGACTAAACTTTGAGGAGTACAACAAGCCCTACAATCCATCCGCGCAGTCTTCACTATGTCGATAGAACCAAAAGTGGGAGATGAGCCAGATCAAATCCACCAAATAGTTGATACAGTCGAAGTTCATCCTCGAGGAAACAGTGAAAGCCACCCAAGCTTTGGTACAAGTACAGGGAGTACTTATAGAACAACCTCGAGCTGCCGAATAAGAAAATAGCGCTCTCCAAGCGAAGTTCGATGAAGAAAAGGCACGGCTACGGCAAGGCAAGGAACAGTTGCTCGCCAAGCAACTCAAAGTGAAGGACATGATCAACAGAGCACTTCGCTCTGTGATTTTCATAGAAGTCAAGGCAGAGGATCAAGTCACGAAGCAAGTAGCATAACTTGAAGAAGTGATCCAACAACTACAACAGTGCATAGAATATTTAGAGCTACACACTATACCAGAGACTCTACAAGAGGTAAGAGACTGGAGATAAACCACTCCTCGCAGCATAGTGGAAATATTGAAGGCCCTTACCTTAGAATGAAAAAAATTCACTGATCACAGTGCATAGACATATGAGAAACTTGCTGAGAACCCAGAGTTGCAGACACTAGAGTCGAAACTCTAGAAACCAAAGAAACATGCTGAAACACTACAGGTGCAACTAAGGTCTCTATCATCTGTGGAGAGAATGAATAGATCTCAAGAGAAGTGTACCACCCAGTAGAAAATCCATAATATCCAGAGCAGAGTTATGGAGATAACTCAGAAACTCCAACCGGTATAAGATAAGTCCTATCAGTTGTTTACAGAGGTGGAAGGCCAAGGAGTAAAACTGGAGCAAGTTAGCACCGCAGTAGAACAATGACCGGAAGGACTTGTGAATGATGCATTCATTCAATAATTTGCTGAAAAAGAGTGTGTATCACAAAAACAAGTCAAAGCAGTTTGATCCAAGATCAAAGCATTTGAAGCAGAACTTCCTACATCAGAGTGACTCGGGACGACTCACAGGTGAGTGTTGGGGGCTTGTTGGCCCTTGAACAGGTTGTGGTGATATCTGGTCAAGTTTGACCTATTTTTGGACTTTGACAGCCTGTCGAAGGAGGAGTGCAAGACGAAGCAGAGATCACAGGATCGTGAACCCTTTTTGGGTCCTTTTTGGGATATGGGAATATGTAACGAGAATGGGATGTCATCCCATGGGTTTACACATGTTTAGGTCTATTTTGTAATATATAAATAGATGCTTAGGCTATATAGAAGTGTGGTGCATCTATGTGGTGTATGCAAGATAGCTAAGTGCTATGTGCAAGTATGGTGTGTAAATTCTCTATGCATACTGTGAGAAACTTGCAGAGCTAGGTGAAAGGTATTGTAATAGGCTGTGAAGTGCTTAGTGTTGGAATGCAAGGAAGAAGGAACTAGTGAGATACGTAGATCTTTTGTCCTGTGTGGAGTAAGGTTTTTGAGGCTCTGTTCTTGTAACTGATTGATTGAAGACAATAAAGAATAAGAGTTGGTGGATGTAGCCCCAGGGTGGGGGTGAACCACATAAACACTTTGTTGTTCATGCTTTGTGCTTGTCTTAATGTGTTTATAACTCTCTTGCTAAGTGCTTTGATAGAGATAGATAAATATGTTCATGATTTGTGCTAATGATGTGTAAGAATGTTAGATCTGATCCACATGAAGATGCTTAGTGCTTGATTTGCTAGATATAACTTGCCTATTCATGATAGAATTCTTAAATACCTCAGACTTGAGTGAATGATGCAATTCTCTGTTCTATCTACGCAGTCATTGTTGGTTGAATATTGATGCTAAGTGATATGTTAAGTATTATAATCACATATCTGTGTCCCAGCTAAGGTTGCAGACACTTGAGTCTCGTAACCACCCGTGCCTCTACCTCGAGTCAGACTTCATCTGCTTTGCAAGTGTTGCCAAAAGGGCTGGTAGTTAGGGTTTTGTTGGTGCGTTGTTGTAGCGTTGAACCCTGGGTATGCCCATGTGCCAACACCTGGTGCCAGCCAAACTCTAGGATCCTTTTTTCCTGGTTACAATCAATCACCCAAATTACCGTCCCTAGCAACTCTGCAGTTTCCAGACTTGACAAGGTTATTAAATGACCCCATCTATCATGATTCACATTGGCCTCCGATGCGGACCAATTTGCCTTCGGACATCCCAAAGTTTGAGGCCAAGCCTAAAAAAGATCCATGCGATCATTTGACTACCTTCCATTTATGGTGCTCATCCAACTCATTGAGAGACGACTCGATCTAGTTGCATTTGTTTCAACCCACTTTCATTGGGAGTGTTGCGAAATGGTACATCAAGCTCGACTTCTCAAGATACTCTTCCTTTGGAAAATTGGAAATGGATTTATTAAACCATTTCCAATTACCTATGAGATACGACATTGACATCGAATTGCTGGCCAATTTTCAGCAGACAAAAGCGGACCATATCTTCGATTACATCCAAGAATGGAGATGCGGGAAGAGTTTGATAAAAGTGCCAATCCCACCAGAATTCTTTCCTGAGTTGTTTTTTTAGGGTCCTAACCCACACATAGGTAGAACAATATATTCAGATGTAATAAAGGTCAATATTAATAAGGCTTTTCAATAAAATAGAATAAGGCGGATGTAAGAAGACCTAATATAAGCTTCCGCTTCTAGAAGGATCTTCTCTAGATGCTTTTTTTTTGTATAAATAGGAGTCGAGGGTATGAGAACCCTAGCTTGGATATTATTTTAATAGATCTCTACTCAACTAGAGGTTTCCCCTTGAAGAGGCCCATGAACATTGCTTTCAGATTCAAAGTGTTATTTCTGTTGTTATTCTTATATCATTTCCGACAAATTCTGAACAAATTTCTCACCACAGAAACCTAAATGAACATTTCAGTGTTATTGTAGTGAATTTTCTGGTTATACTGTTGTTATGCTACCATTACTAGCATTTTATTTCAGTTCTACATACATTTTATATCTGGTATATTACAAGTGGTATTAGAGAACTTTCCTCGGCAAAACATGTGGGTTAATTTTTTTTCAGTGTAGAGATGTATTCCAACATCTTTAAACCATAGAGATCTGTCATTACATGAATAAACATGTGGTTGAGGGATTCATACATGCAAGAAATACAAGTGGTACTTAAGTGCACATCTATTGGCCACCCTTGTAACCCATGTTGGTACCCCTTTGAGTGGTAGTGCATCAAACATCACCTGTGTATGGATTGGCCTAGATTACCTGAAGCCCTCTTTAGATAAACCAATCGGTGGCCTAACTGCTATAGTGTCACCAAGAAAAACACTCGAGAAGATACTCTCTAGTACCTGGGTAGTCAGGTAGTACGGCTAAGGGTACAGTCTATCCTCCTTAGTTAGTGTCCTGAGATATTGGGCCGAGTGCTACTGTTGGACCCCGCATGTATATCAGAGAGATATAGTACAGGGCAAACCCTTGTCTGTAGAACCCTTGAATACCTAAGCCTTGGGGGATAGAAACATAAACAAATTAAAACAGACAAGATCTATTGTCGCGCAACTATGTTTGGGTTGTCAAGTAAATACACGTTTCTTTCTGGTTAAGCATTTGGGCATTTTTTCACCATTATTTGAGACCTATTCCATTGGATTCTTATCTTTGCCCTTATCACATTCATCCATATCATTTTTTCGGCCAAAATGTTTTACCTCACCTGCCCCTTTTCAGTTTCCTCATCCTCATGGCCTATACTCGTAGCCAAGACTTGGAAGCTCTCTTCAACACCTTGCAATATGGTATCATTGAGACCCAACAAGAAGTGAAACAACTCAGTGCCAATGTTTCCACCATCAATACAACCATGTAGTCCTCAATGGGGGAAATCAAACAAGACCTCACCACCCATCTTGAATCAATCTTTTTGGCACTCTTTAGCAAACTGCATATCCCTACAGATAAACCTTCGTCTTCCTCACCTCCATATACTGAAGGTGACCATTCGTCTCATTCCCATACCTTGCAGAACCATCACTTTCAATGTGACCTACACCTTCTGCGGGTGGATGTGACCAAATTTGATGACTCAGACCCCACTAGTTGGGTAACCCAAATGGAACATTACTTCTCTTTATACGGCATTACAGATGACTTGACCAAACTCCGGTATGGTGTTCTCCATCTGGATCAAGAACGTTGGCAATAGTGGCAATGGAGAAAAACTTCTTGTCAAGGGTATATTGCTTGGACACACTTTATGGTAGAGATTTATGAAAAATTTGACACTGACACCAACCATTTGGGTCATTTGACAACACTGAAACAATTAGGAAGAGTGGAAGACTTTATAGCTGCCTTTGAGCACCTGGCTTTTAGAACAGAGGGAATGTCTGATGCCTTTTTCTCAGAGTGTTTTATCAATGGCCTCAAGGATGCAATTCAGGCCCATGTTCTCATGGCTCGGCCTGAGAGTTGGGTGGAGGCTACCAAAAGAGATAAAGAAGTTGTATCTGCTCAAAACCGCAAACCCTCCTTTATCCCTCACCCTAAACCAGTAAATCCCACTACTCCCTCTACTCCACTAAAGATCCAAAAATTAACCAGGGTTGAAATGGTTGAATGACAACTCAAAGGACTTTGTTATAATTGTGATGACAAATATTTCTTGGGCCACAATTGTAAAGAAAAAAAGCTTTTTATGGCCATCTCCGAGGAGATGTCGGAAGAAGATGAAGAAACTCCCTCTATGTTTGAGTCACCTGAATCCACTGACATAACCCCTCCCTCAGACCCTCCCGAAGTAGAACCGGTCATTTCCCTCAATGCTCTCACTGGCTTCTCTGCTCCCCAAACCCTCAAGATAATTGGTTACATCAAGCATCACAAGGTCATCATTCTGGTTGATAGTGGCAGCACCCATAATTTTATTCATCGTTGCATTGCCCAAGAAACTCATTGCTACATCCATGCCATCAATAATTTCCAAATCATGATTGCCAATGGTGGTTCCATGAAATGTGGAGGGCGTTGTGAAAATGTGCATCTCCAAATTGGTGACTACCACTTGAAATACCATATGTTTTCTATCGACATGGGAGGTTGTGACATTGTGTTGGGTGCAGACTGGCTAAGGAATTTAGGTCCCATTCTCATGGATTTTAAAGACTTAACCATGGAATTTGACTAGGAGGGCCACCAATATAAGTTCCAAGGCATCGCCACCAGTTCACCTGAGATCATTAGTTCCCATCGCATGGAAAAGCTACTCAAAAAGGGAATTCTAGTGTTATCGCCCAACTCCATGCCATACAAGCAATAGAGACACCCTCGGTACCGCAAGACCTCCAAGCCATCCTTTCTAAACATCAATTGGTATTTTCCACTCTCCAAGGCCTCCCTCCTTCCCATGGTGTTCATGATCATCCCATTCCCCTTATACCCAGAAGCCTTCCTCCCAATATCCGTTCGTATTGTCACCCCTTTTCCGAACAAAATGAAATTGAGAAAATGGTTCAGGAAGTTCTTAATGCAAGCATTATCTGCCCTAGTATGAGCCCCTACTCATCTCCTGTGGTCATGGTCCTAAAGAAATAAGGTTCTTTGCGAATGTGTCTTGACTTCCATGCCCTCAACAAACTTACCATCAAAGACAAATTCCCCATTCTTGTCATTGATGACCTCCTGGATGAATTGAGTGGCGCCCAATTCTTCACTAAACTAGATCTTCGTTTGGGCTACCACCAGATACGTATGAAATAGGTAGACATTCCCAAGACTACCTTTAGAACTCATGAGGGCCACTATGAGTTTTTGTTCATGCCCTTTGGCTTGTGTAATTCCCCCTCCACCTTTCAAAGCCTCATGAATCATGTTTTCCATCCTTTTATCCACCATTTTGTCTTAGTTTTCTTTTATGATATCCTCATCTATAGAAAATCCTGGACATGCCATCTTGCTCATGTGGATAGATTTCTCCATCTACTTTCTCATCACCAACTTTTCCTGAAATAGTCTAAATGTGCTTTTGGTGCCTCAGAAGTAGAATACTTGGGTCATCTGGTTGGCAAAGATGGCAACATGGTGGATCCTAAAAAGATTCATGTTATGCAAGACTGGCCTCACCCAAATACTTTTAAGAGCTTGCGTGGATTTCTAGGCTTAACATGGTATTATTGCAAGTTTCTTAAGAATTATGGGAAGATTGCAACACCTCTCACTGATCTCCTCAAAAAGAACTCTTTTAATTGAACTACAGCCACTGCTCAATCTTTTTAGACCTTGAAGATGGCCATGTTCAACACTCCAATCCTCGCCCTTCCTGATTTCACAAAGACCTTTGTGTTAGAATGTGATGCCTCAGGGAAAGGAATTGGTGTTATCCTTATGCAAGAGGGTCAACCTTTGGCCTTTACCAGCAAGCAACTATCTGAAAGAAATTTGGGCAAATCCATCTATGAAAAAGAAATGTTGGCTATTCTGCATGTTGTGGATCTATGGTGTCCTTATCTATTGGGGCAACGTTTCCAAATTAAGACAGACCATCAAAGCCTCAAGTATTTTATGGAACAACACATTTCCTCCCCAGAAAAGAAAAAATGGGTGACTAAACTCTTTGGATATGATTATGAGATCATTTATAAGAAAGGCAAAGACAATGTGGTTGTGGATGCACTTTCCTGAAAATATGAAGATGAAGGATCCCTCTTTTTTATTTCATTCATTGTACCAGATTGGCTCCATGTCATTTTCCAAGAATGGCTACAATATCCCAAAAGTTCTCAATTGATCCACCAATTGTATTCTAAGGCTCCAGCTTCCCCAGGGTATTCTTGGCTCCATGAGGAAATTCGATACAAAGGTCATTTGTATTTAAGTAAACAATCAAAGCTTAAATCCATGATACTTTTTGAGCTTCATGCTACACCGACAGAAGGGCACTCCGGGTTCACCAAAACCTATGACAGGGTCAAACATTCCTTTTTCTAGGATGGTATGAAATAGAACATTCATAATTTTGTAGCTGAATGTGATGTGTGTCAACACAACAAGGGAGAAACAGTCAAATCGTCGAAAACACTACAACCGCTTCTGATTCCACCTACTATTTGGAAGAATATCTCTATGGATTTTATTACCGGCTTACCCAAATCGGGAAATAAATCCATCATCATGGTGGTTGTTGATCACCTTTTCAAGTATGCTCATTTATGTGCCCTTCAACACCCATTTACAACATCCATGGTGGCTCAAATCTTGATGGATCAGTTCTTCAAGCTGCATGGCATGCAACACTCTATTATTTCGGATCACGACCCAACTTTCACAAGAATTTTTTGGCAAGAACTGTTCAAGATACAAGACACCAAATTCCATCTCAGCACATCTTATCATCCCTAGACTGATGGCCAAACGGAAGTTGTCAACAAGTGTTTGGAAACATATTTGAGGTGTTTTTTCCTTGGTAAAGAAAAATCAGTGGGTTCAATGGTTACCCCTAGCTAAATGGTGGTACAACAGTTCATACCATACAACTACATGCATGACTCCTTTTGAAGCAATATATGGATATAAGCCACCTTTAGTTCTCTCATAATTACCGGGTGCCTCGAAGGTCCAGGCAGTTGACCTAACATTTATAGCTCGAGAGGCTATTCTCTGTACCCTCAAAGATTATTTGGTCATGGAACAAAATCGCATGAAGCAACAAGCAGATCAAGGTTGCTCTGAACGTCACTTTGCAGAAGGGGATCAGCTGTTTCTTTGACTGGAACCTTACAAGTAGACTTCCCTCAAGGTTGCGAATTGTTAGAAGCTAGGGCTCAAATTTTATGGTCCTTATATCATACTCAAGAGTGTGGGACAAGTCGCCTATCAGTTAGCTTTGCCCAACAATTCAAAGCTACATCTTGTTTTTCATGTTTCATGCTTAAAGAAGGTGATTGGAGCTAAGTTCCAAATTCAAATCAACCTTCCAGAGTTAGCTGAAGAAGGATCCATTTGGCTACAACCAGAAGTAGTTTTAGACCAACGTGAGCGTCGCCTATGTCAAAGAACCATCAAGGAAGTGCTAGTACAATGGAAAGATACAACTGCAGTAGACACCACTTGGGAACCAACTACCATTCTGCAACAATTTCCTCATCTCAAGCCTTGAGGACAAGGGTGTTTTTAAGGGGGCGGACATGTTAGGGTCCTAACTTGCACATAGGTAGAACAATATATTCAGATGTAATAAAGGTCAATATTAATAAGACCTTTCAATAAAATAGAATAAGGCGGATGTAAGAAGACCTAATATAAGCTTCCGCTTCTAGAAGGATCTTCCTCTATATTCTTCTTTTTAGTATAAATAAGAGTTGAGGGTATGAGAAACCTAGCTTGGATATTATTGTAATAGAGCTCTGCTCAACTGGAGGTTTCCCCCTTGAAGAGGCCCGTGAAAATTTCTTTCATATTCAAAGTGCTATTTCTATTGTTATTCTTATATCATTTTAGTGTTATTGTGGTGAATGTTCTGGTTATATTGTTGTTATTCTGCCATTACTAGCATTTTATTTTAGTTCTGCATACATTTATATCTAGTATATTACAGGTTCCTTAAGACATCGCAAACTTGGGGGTATTTTAAGAAGAAGAAGTGATAATGAGAGCTTAACAACTAGAGATGATTTACTCTCAGTTTGGTTTACTTTACGAAGTTTTTCCATATGCACCAAGGTCGATACTTGATAATACAAGACAGAGATTTGCACCACATGTTGATGGTATTGTTGGTTTATCAAAAATGAAGCCCACTGATCAGTTTTCAAATCAATTTCATCAATTGTCGATACAACAGAGAGTGGCTAGCCAGACCACTAGTTCGGCTATTCCCCCTACCCAAATGTCAGATGTACATAGTGTGCAATCGACAAACCCGAAGGCCACCCAAAAGCCTGAAGGAAAGAATAAACAATGAAATAAGGGTAAGGGGGATAAGAAACCTACCAATAATGATGGCGAGGGAAACTGTAACACCCTGTTTCCCCCAATTTGTAAAAATAACTATACTAGCCAAGAACTGTGGCAAACTCAAAAATGTGAATGTGTGATGTGAATGGACCTTGTGAAAAAGGTCGATGAATGTGAATAATATTATGAATATATATATATATATATTGCCGGACTGCTGAGAGGGGATATGTTGAAAAAGAGACCACGATGGCTGGAGAAAGGTGGTGGAAGGCACTTGGAAAGGTGGTGTTAACTTCCACCAAAATCAATACCATATTTGGACTTCACTAGCCCGGAGAACCAAGAGTGGCTCGCTAGCCCGAAATAAATTACTCGCAGGTTGGTAGGTAGATGGCTCCTCAAGAATTAATGAGGGATGGGGGAAGTGAACTGTCCATCTGTAGGAGCCTCGGGCCTGACCACCGTGAGGGAAATCATGCCACACACAACCTTGCAAAAGGAAAATGCATGAGGAAGAAGCGCAGAGGACAGATGTGAGGGGAGGAGGAGAACTTTGGAAAACACAGAGGGAGTGATAGCAGAGAAGGGGGAGAGTAACCCTCGTTCTCTGTCACTAGAAAATAGAGACGCAGTCTCGCAACATCGTGGTCTCATCTCGGGGATGGCTAGTGGTAAATCTGTTGGGAGTCATTGAGCCTACGGTTGGGTGGAAACGAGCACCCCTCTTAGCAGTTGCATCACCTCTAGTTTCATTTCTGATAAGTGTCATTTGAAGTTAATGCCATAATCGCATGTTCAGTTTTATGTGCTTGTAAATAGTTCTGAATAGAAGTGTTTACCTAATGTTTGATTTGATAGAATGGATGCTTGTGTATGCTTACATGCCATAGTTGTTTTCTGCACAAATGATTAAGTCTGGGACATAAGTTCGCTCTACCGAGAATCGTCTTATTTGCTTAGTTTCTCGTAATATTCTGGGAAGGCCCCTTGAGAGTACTCTTTTCCAAGAATTAACACATAAACCTTGCAACCGTGTTGAAGCTTACCAGAGACTCGATTAAGATCAGGTATAATTGCCCGAGAATTGTCTGAGGGTTCATGCAACTTGGGTTTGGAACCTTTATGCAAGAAATAGTAGCTTTCTAGGGTCTCGGGGTCATGGGAGCCTGAAGCTCCGAGAGTTTGAACTTTGTGATTCAAGCCCAGAAGGGATAGTGAGATTCAAATATAGAAAGAAAATACCCTATCGCTCAGTAAATGAACAGTCGAAATCCCTTGGAGAATACCCCAAGCCTATCAACACCGACGGATCTAGAGAAGGAGCGTAGGCGTTAGGGGTGATTTTAAGGATGGAAATTTATTTTGAAATGTAGAAACCTTGGCGAATTTTACTAATCCTTCATATGTCAACTATAAATGTTTGGCGATATTTTTGTAAAAATATTCAAATTTCTAAGTATTTTATATAGTTTTTATAATTTTTTGGCGATTTTTAAGGTAACATAATTTTATCCTATAGAATTTGGGCGAATCATTTTTAAAATAGCGAATCTTGTTTTTGCAAAAACCATGGAAAATTAGCCCATGAAAAAAATTTAGCCCCTAAAATCATCCTTGGTACTAGGCATTAACACATCACCCTTTCAGCCTTCACAAATAGCGATGCGATCCTGGACCGTAGATCCCAGGGACTCATTGGAGCTCTATAAGCCATCGATCTTAACCTTTACTTAGGTAGGAGAGTGAACTCGACTATGTCCCAAAAGTCCCGAAGACATCGGGACCGTCCATGTTGGAGGATAGGTGGTAGAGATCTGACCATCTCACGTATCAGGGATTCATGAGTTTGGAGTTGGAATACCAAGCTCTTGGAGTCACGAAATCTCAAGTCACGAGATCGCAATGGGATCCTGGACCGTAGATCCCAGGGACTCATCAAAGATCTATAAGCCGTCGATCTTAACCATTACTTAGGTAGGAGAGTGAACTTGACTACATCCCAAAAGTCCCGAAGACATCGGGACCATCCATGTTGGAGGACAGGTGGAAAAGATCTGACCATTTCATGTATCAGGGATTCATGAGTTTGGAGTTGGAAGACCAGACTCTTGGAGTCACGAAGTCTTGAGTCACGAGATAGCGATGTGATTTGGGCCATTGATCAAAGAGGAAGGACAACCGTGGGATCTGACCATTTCACGTATCGGGGGTTCATGAGTTTGGAGGTGGAATACCAAACCCTTGGAGTCGTGAAGTCCCCAATAGCAAGAAGTAGGAGAAAACATTAAGTCAAGACCTCCTCGCCATATCACATATAGGGGTCTCGAAGGTTGAGGGTAATCAGCTTGCGAGTTGTGATAGCTTATGCAACACGTGGCATGTCTGCTTGGTGGGGCCCATGTGGTTGATAGGTGGTGTGACGATAAGAAGACCAGAGAAAGGGAGAAGTGGTGACAGGTGGTGGACACGTGTCATTTGAAATGGGAGTCAGCATCCTGTCGACTTCTTGTACTTTCGGTTATTGTAAGAAAGGAACACAAAGGCCCAACAACTCAAATCATGAAGTTGCAAGTCCCAAGAAGCCCAGAAGGAGTCAAACCTTCTCTGACTTTCGCGTCTCAGGGTTTTGTAAAAGAAGGACCCAGAGGTTCAACCTTTCAACTCACAAACTTGCAAGTTGCAAGCAAGGCTAGTAGTTAGCTCTAGACAGTGGTCACGCATAGAGAGCGCTAATAAGGAGGGGCCATACCATATCGGAATCTCGGGTATTGACGAATGGTGAAGAAAATTCAAGGGTCTTCGACTCACGACTCGTGAGGTCACGAGTTGTGAAAGGTGATTGCATTTAGGCACGTATGTGGTCCTAACCCACAATCACAGGGTGGTAAACAAGGGAGAACTAGCCTGCGCTAGGCCCCCGTAGGACTTCAGGGATTCTGCCCCTTGAGGAAAAGATAAAATTTTATTATGTCGTAGTGGGTGTGTTACAAATTGGTTTCAGAGCATGGTTACAACAATCAGCCTTCTTGGGCTCATGAATGAGTTGTGCATAAGCTCCGTTCAAAACACTCTTAAAAAGAGTAACCCCCTATCTTAACCTTCCTAATCAAAAGACAAAGTTAAGAATGAAAAACCCCTATTGTGTGTGTGTACATGTGAAAATATGAATTATGTACTGGTTATAAATAAATATAAATATTGACTAACAACCAACGTTTTTCCTTTTGCACACAAACGGAAGATCAACCGGGGGAAATTATCAATGCATAGTATGGTGACTCACCAAGAAATGGGAGAAGGCTCCCATAATAGAGACGAAGAGTCTGACGAAAGGAGGGTAGTAGGGACCCCTCCAGATCTAGCCGAGACTGTGAGGAGTCTCATGGTTGAATTACAAAGCTGCAAGGTTGACAATGAAAAGATGATGAAAGAACGAGAAAAGAAAATAGAAATTAATGCAGTTTTACTACAGAGTTTATCTGATCTACAAAGACAAATGCAGCATGAACCTGAAACTCAGAAACATGGTCATATCAGTGGCCACACTGAGAGGAGCACCTCGAAAAAGTTCCACCCCAGAGGTAAAGGACCAGTGCCAAGTGATTCCGCTGAGAAGGAAGATGGCGATTCAGAAGGCTCTTCTAGCAGCAGAACCAATTCCTATTCCCTAAAGAAACAAAAGAAGAAAAAGCCTTCCAAAGGTTGAAAATTCAAAGCATTCAGAAAAGCCAAACCACCCTCCTTCTATGGTGAAATAAATAAGGGAGAGGAAGTAGAGGCCTAGCTGCTTTGAGTAAAGAAGTATTTCAGAGTCCATGACTTTTTAGATAATATGAAGGCCTGAGTGGCCACCTTCAACTTGAATGGAAAGGCTTCCATTTGGTGGGAAGACCTTAAGAATATGAAAGGGTTTCATGAAGAGGACCTGTCTTGGGAATAGTTTGAGAAATACTTCTGGAAGAAGTATCTGTCGGAAAAATATTTCGACAAAAAGACTAAAGAGTTTTATGAACTCAAACTGGGACAACTTACTATAGAAGAATATGTCAACAAATTAATCGATTTGTTGAGGTATGTACCCTATATCAAGGTAGAAAAGGAAAAGGTGCAACGCTTCATCAGTGGACTACCTAAGGACTATCGGAATAGAATTGAATTTGATGAGCCAAAGACTCTAGAAGACACTATTCGAAAGGCAACATATTGTCATGAACAGTTTGGGCATCGAGCAGAACCTCGTGAAGGATGGAAACAGAAGAATAGTTTAAGATTTCAGAAAAGGGGAATTAAATCCCTAGGATTTAAGAACTACAAGAAGAACCCAAGAATGAACTTTCCAGCCCAGAGTATGCACCAACAGAATTTTCTCTCCTTGAGTGGAAATAAGACTTCTGGATCTATATCAGTGAAGACTGATAACCCAAAGAGAGAACCTTTGAAATGCTGGGGTTGTGGAGAAGAACATCTCCTGAGAGACTGTCCACACCGACAACAGAATAGTCAAAGAATTTATAACATACAGGAAGCTACTACCATCAATGATGTGTCCAAGAGTGTGCCACAAATTTATGCAACCTTGGATAATAACTAAGCCGACCACCAAGCTTCAGTAGTGGAAATAGAA
>CBVK0100097627.1:0-31677 GCA_900067695.1 Picea abies
TTTATAGTTCTAATTTCCTATCATTTTCTTTCAATAGGAAACAAACTTCATTGCATTGATGGTTTTTTTTTTTTTTTTACCAAATACCATTACATTCAAGTTTAAAAATAACAACTTAATTTATGCATTTGTCCTTGAAAAATGATGCATTAGAACTTACTTGGATTGTGCTTTATAACATTAGGCATTGGTGTTATTTAAACTTAAATAAATTCTTCCTCCACTTTACATATAGCTTAAGTAAGCGTTGAATGAAAAAAAACATCAATTTACCACATTCTTTACAAGATATAGAAAAGAAATCCTCAATTTGTTTGGATTGAGATCAATTCTTACTAGTGTACTGGTTCATGAACTTTGGTAATGATAAGGTTTTTTTTTTAAATACAATGTTATAGTTTAGATGTTCTATATATTTAACTTTTTTTTATCACTTAAAATTATTAAAAGAAAAATTAGTATTTTTCTCTCAAATCTAAAAATAATCATTTCAAATTAATAGAATTGTAAATAACAATTAACATTGCAAAATCAAATTGCAGTATGGTATTATAAGATGTTGAATAATTTCTGCATTAAAAAAATAGTTTCATTAATACAAAATTGCAATTTTAACAAATATTTTATGATTCCATTTCAATCATAATAAACCAAAAACTCAAATTCTTAAAATATTTACCTTCCACATACAATTCCAAGGTCACCCTAAAAAAAGATATTGTATCAATATTATGCATTGAGGATCCATAGTTAAAGGTCTCGGGAAATGAACCCCTCAATCTCCAAATCATTACATAAATAATCAATAATGTAGGAAATTACATAAATAATCAAATTGGTGTATGAGATCCCCTTGTTTGTGAGACAAGGGACCCCTTCTGCCCATCGATTTGACTGGTAAAATCTATAGAAGTATACATACCCTATCCCCCTCTGGATTTGAACTTGTGACCTCTTAAACATACCCTATCCCCCTCTGGATTTGAACTTGTGACCTCTTAAGAGGAAATGCATGTTCTCAACTATTAGATCCACTAAAACTGTATGTCTCATTTCATGTCTCTTGATTGACATATTAATTAAATTCAATAAAAAATGTTGATGACTAACAACATCATGTTCAAACGCAGACCCTTCACACCCGTTTATTTTTACCATGTTCCACATCAAAAGTGTGAGTCCCAAGTGTCAATCCCATTTATTTTTCCATGGTCCACATTAGAAGTATCAGTGTTGTCAAAGGGATGTGCATCGCCCGGTTTGCAATATGTTGAAAACCTTCAAATCATGAAGGTATTATAAGATGAGTGTCATACATGCATTTGCATGGTGTCCATTCTCCTTCCAATCAATGTTGTGGAAATATTAGGAGAATAAGCCTAGGGATATGAGTGGAGGAGTGAGGGCCACCCACAATGAATGAAGAAGTTGACTTACGGCCCACAAAACATCAAAACCTCAAGTTAAAGTTAAGAAGTGGCAAGAAAGGTAAGGCATGTGAAAGGATTAAAAATAAAAGAAAGTTGACTTAGGGCCCACAAAACACAAACAAGGCATGTGAAAGGATTAAAAACAAAAGATATGAATATTTATTGATGTTTTAATATCGTTGGTGGGAAGATTGGTACATAAATGTTCTTGGAAAAGAAAGTGGAATTCATGGGAAGAAGGAGGATTCTCCCAGAACATAAGTTGGGAATACAATAGAGAAGTGTAGGACAAAAGACATTGCCTTGTTAGAGGGAGAAGAAAAGAAGTTTGGGAGATTTTTTTTTTTTACTTAATTGACACTTAAAACAATGACTAAATTTTAATTTTTTTTTAAAGAGAATTGAATGATGTTTTGTAGTAGTGGGAATTCCTTTGAAGCTTTCATGTAATGTTTCGAAGTTGATTATTTCCAAACTAGTATTGATGGTGTTATGTTTTTGTTTCCATTATTGTGATTATTGTGATGTGTATTGTGTATAATTTCCATTTCAATTGTTGTGTTTTTTAATATTCATTTAATTGTTGTGTTTTTTAATAGTCATTTAATTGTAGTAGTTTGGTATCATAACAGGTTTTGGTATATGTATGTAAGTGATAATGGCTTTAGTAAAGGAATTTACTAGGTAGAATTGTTAATGTAAAGAAATATTGTTTTAGTGGAGAATTGTTGGTTAGAATTGTGAGAAGGGAAAATTACATAAGCTAATAATAAGATGGCATGTAGATGAATACCAGTCTAGGGTCTAGGGTATGAGGAAAATGAAGAGTCACTTCTAATGAAATTATTGATCTAGTGAGAGGCATGCCTATTAGAATGGATGACAAGGAAGAATTTGAGACAAGAGTAGTTGCAATGTATTTGTGATGTGAGTAATGATGAGTGGGAACTAGGAGCTACATAAGAAAATTTTGAAGAAGCCCAAGCTCTGATTGAGAGACTTATAAGGGAATTGACTTATTCAAGGAGCTTAAATACAAGAGAATCAATTGATTACATTGGATAAATGGATAAATTCTTTGAGTTTGAGCAAAATGAAGACCCCAAGAGAGTGAATCTCACAAGAACTAAACCAAAAGTGCATGCATCCTTGTGGTGGGGTAATTTGCAATTAGATAGATACAGAAAGGGAAAGGAGAAGATTAGAGCTCAGGATTGGATGGTTTCCAAGATGAAGGGTAAATTTTTGTTAATGGACTAGTCTTTAAATTTGTTTAGGAAGATTCAACAACTAAGATGGAAAGGGATGAGCATGAAGACATGCATCGAGGAATTTTAACAATTGTTCATCAAATAATGACAAAGTGATGAGGGTGTCTTGTGATAGGCATCAACACCTTCACTTTTTCTTGTATTCTTGCTTGTAAAGCTATTTTAACCAAGAAAATGATACACCTCTTTTTTGACTTAAGAACATTTTAGCTTGACAAGAGCTACCTCAACTCTTCGACCTTTGTTAGAATATTCTCATCCCTCTTTGATTAATATTGCTCTATTTTACAAGTCAGCTTGATTTTCTTTGAGTTTAACACTTAGTCTTTTAAAAGACAATTTATTGCATATCAGAGAAGTTCTTATAAAGTCCTCCGATATTTATCGAAGAATTTCTTTTAAAGTCCTTCGATACGACCAGAGCCTATATTTCTTTTATTGCCGACCTCATTAACATACTTGCCACCATATGTTCCAATGCCACCTGAGAGGTTTCCTCGATCCTCACCGATTCAACTGGATGAGTTCCGAGAAAGTCTTCCGGTTCATTTAGCTTTTATCGACACACTTCACAATGTTTTCTCCGATACACTTCGAAGGAGTTACCACTAATCCCACTGACACAACCAAAGGAGTTCACAACAACACCTCTAACAAATACAAACTTCTTCCTGACACTCTGCTTCTAATATTCTTTGATGTCTCAAACCTCATCCCTGAAAAATTATAAAATGATTCCCATGGCTATCGTATCCCTACCTTTCATTATGACTCTCTTCACTAAAGAAAAGAAGAAAGGAAGAGCCCATTTTGAACTAATAACGAGCCCATGAGAATCTTCTCATCGTCCAACCCATTCCACCATCCACGCATCTTTGATTTTCAGGTAAGCTCTATCCACACCATTTTCTTTTTTCCCTTTTTGATTGCTTTGTGGTATTGGTCTAATGTATAGGGAAAACCCTAAGGAATAGACTCATCGTCCTCTTTTTACCCTAGCATGCCTAGTCTTGAAACCCACTGGATAATCTACCACCCACTCAACCTATTAAGCTTCCCAATCTCCAACACATTTTTATTTCACTAAGCTCAGGACTGTTTGTGATAATGATCTGTCCCTAACTCGTTCCTCATCCAAACCAAAATTCGGGCAATCATAGCTAACACGAGCCCTAATTCTAGGGCAAGCTTCACTCTACAATCAACAATAACCCCTTCTCACACCAGAGCAATGCTCCAAAATTGTCGACACTGGGTCAATCCATATTTCAATACTTAGCCAATTTTGGATTTTTGGAGTGCATCGACGGAGTTCCTTCCAACCCTGTTGACCCTCGCCCCTCCATACCGACAAAGTTCCTGCCAAACTCCTAGGTCACTAAACCTCCGATTCGATGGTCTTATTCACATTAATGTCGATCATTACTCATACATTTCTGCAGAGTTCACCGTAACTCAACCGATCAATTAATCATACGTTCGGAGTGATTCCTAACATCAACATTGGTTCCCATTCCTGATTCTCATGGATTTAATACAAACGATTCTGGTAGCACATCGGAAGAGTCGATTCTAATACCTTTGGTTCATCGATGAACTTGCGACGAACTACTCCAACCCCACTGACGAATTCATAAGATTGGCTCCAATTCTATCCTTACACTCCGGTGAAGTTATTGTGAACTACTCCCATACAAGGTTTTTCTCACCGCATACTTAGTAAGACCTCCTCCGGTCCAAACCGATGAGTTTTCCACCATTTGCTTCGGTACGTACTAGAGCATTTTCCATCTTTAGTGTCGATTCCACTTTTCTTCATCAGCCAAGTCGGCATCAACTTCGTCGATCCACCGGGTTTTCTTCCCAAACTAGGTCTAACTCCCTCGAACTTTCACCATGTCTCAGATCATCTTGTATTCTTCAAAAGATGATTTGCCCCCTCAAATTGACTCAAGTGATTCCAAAGGTAGTGGACACATGTTTACATTGACAGATTTATCTCTAACATCCTTGCACTGTTCAAATGCTCAATTTTAATATGTTTAAAGGAACTTATGCTTCTTGTTTATTTCCTTTCCATCTTTTTACTATTGGTTTTATGCACTAATAATGACCGTTTTTGTTGTAGATTTAGATATGTCTCCTTGTAAGAAACCCGCGAGCAAAGTACCCACAATAGAGGCTTTCAAAAGAGGAAGTCAATAGGAAGAAGAACTTGAATCCCCATGAACAGTCTATGACGATACTACGAGACTCTTAGAAAAGGGGAAAAGTCCACTCAAATGGGGTGAAGTTTTCTAGATGTTCAAAAAGCAGAATTTCCCTATGGAAGTTGAAGATCAAGGTGCTCTTAAAATATTCATAAACATCTAGAGGTCAGGATTGTTGGGTACATGTTATATTCTTTGCATGTGTGTGCGTGGGTGATCTGAAAATGAAAAGGCTTGAGTCTCTTTAAAATTGCAAGTGTAAATTGTATGTGCTTGGGTAATAGGATCAAGTTACAAACACATAAAATTTAATGAGTTTTTACTTAATTATAAGAAACATGAACAGACATGACAACCATAAAAGTAAAACACATTAACACAACAAAATGATAAAAGAGTTCACCCCTCTCTTGAGCTACATCTCCTGGTCTAGCTTCCAATGGATCATTTTCATTAATGCTCAAAGTGTCAAAATTAGTGCTTTACAATGCTCATAATGAAAAATAGATGGTTTCAAGCCTCCAGAATGTCCAAAAACCCCAAGTTGGGCTCTTCTTGCACCCGATTTTGACAAAAAATGAATATGAATCACTTCATGGAAGTTTCTCCCAATTCTTTGTTGTATTTGCTCGCCAAAACGCACCTGTGTGTGACTAACCTGGCTCACGGGCATTTCCCGTGCCAAAAACCCAACATTGCGCACATTCCGTAATTCATGGAGAATTGTCGAACAATTAGGAGACTTAGGACCTTTCTCAGTTGATGTAGTGGTCGTGTGGCCCATGTGGCCAAGCGTCGACCTAAAAAGTAGCACATGCCCGCTATCCGTTGAAGTCTCCATGCTTGAGGGTCATATGGTGGAGGGTTGCATGATCGTGGCTAAATGCTGGAGAGTTCCTCGCGCCCTCTGTTGGAAAAATGGAAAGGTCATATGCAAGTGTGGCAAGACCAAGGGCTGGGGCTAAGCCCCGACCCAAACTCCGCCCAACCTATACATTATAGCAACTTAAATATTTTTTCCATTTTCTAAGGTTAAATAATGCACAGCAGGAGGGATGGTAGCCTGGCCTACGCCAACACTCTACTTCTACCGGAGGTCATGGGTTTGACCCTTGCGGACTCCAACCAAAATTTTACACCAGAGAGGGGTGCCACGTGGCATCCCATGTCTGGGCCACGTGGTACCATACCATTGGTCCACAAACACGCCATGTGTCAACATCGGATAGGTCCACCTCATGTGTCAAATCACTTGCCACGCCAGCCTTTGCCACCTCACCACATTCAACGTGTTAGTATGGTCACCCTGCACGTGTCAGTACGGTCGGCACAGTTAACAAAAAAAATTCTTGTTTGGAAAAGTTGTAATACCACAAGGATGAGCCGCTGTGAAATGTAATGATGTTTGTAGGCTGGTGAGCCAAGTAATTATAAGACGATAGGCTTATGTGTTTATTAGGACGAAGGGCCTAAATGCTAAGGTCAGTGGGCCTGATTTTTGTATATGTAATTATGAATATTATTAATAAAATACATCGTTGCGTGTAGACCGACAATGAATAAGAAGTTATGGGGGACTAAGCTCCACTGGGTAGGGAAAGGAATGGAGCTGAGAGACTAGGAAAGAGGGGCTAAGCTTGAGGGCTTAACCCAAGGGAATATCATAATGTATTCCTGAAAAGTACTAAAGTTGGGGGAAATTAAACCCAGTTATCCTAAGTCCCTTTGAGGAGAGGAACAAACTCCAAGTGGAGAGGAGCGTGCTCCTGGAGAGCCAAGTGTCACCCAGGATGCAAGCTGATTTATGTGGGAAGTTCCACCTTTGTTGGGGCGGAGGAACCATTCTGGCCACCTTCTGAAGGAGTTATTTCTTGCCATTGCATCTTTCTCACGATTCTGTAGGCTGAAAATTTTCACCATTTTCCTTGCTCACTCTCAACATTCTGACCAGTCTGGCCATTTAGTTTCCCACGAGTTCATCCTCAGCATGCTAGCCATCCCTTGTGCAGTTCACGCATGCACTGAACAAGTACACAGCCAGAGTCATTTCCGCCGTTGTGAACCTCTATAAATTGTTGATTCATCCCCTTGCCTTACCTTCTTTTGGTGGTTGTGGATTGAAGAGGCGGGTTGTCAGGCCCGTGGTTGAAGAAGCAAGTTTTCAAGCCTATGAGCAAATCTCTCCAGCTGAGAGAGTTTGTTGGGAAGTGATTTATCTTGGAGGGAGTCTAGTACCAGCTACAGAGTTCTGAAAATTCATGATCCGGATTGTTGCTGAAGCCTTGGAAGGGAAGTGGAGTAGCCGATGGACTATGGAATAGTGAAGGTGCATATTCCCGAGGTGGGACAGGCATGTGGGAAATCAGAGTTTGTGAGAAGTGAGTGTAAGTAGGCTCCTTGGAGAGACTTCTTCCAGTTGCACAATGCAGTTCCCGTAGCCTCAGCCTAGGTCTATGATTCCTTTTCCCTAGGTGGAGTTTAGTCCCATCTCGGGGGTGACCCACTGCTAAGCGTGATGAGCAGCGTGGTAAAAGGCTGGGAGATTCATGAAAGGTATGCACACAGTTGGTGGTCATCTATTGAAAGATAAGTACCAAATATATGTTGATTGCATGTGGTGTGATTGTACATTTTTATAACTTGATGAGTACTGCCCGTAGATATATCATATATGTTGTATGTGTAGGCTTACTATTAATTCCACATTAATCTGTGTATGGTTAGAATATGTCGTTTGTATGCATATAGTGTCAGAATGTTTTAATGTTATTTCCACATTAATAAGTAGCATGAACATAATGTTGTAAATGTTAATTGCGTTAGATATGCATGCATATAAATTTACAAAATGGTATCAGAGCTAAGAGAGACGTCCTGTAGTGACGTTGCTCGGCTTGTTGGTGGCTAGGGATGCCACAAAATGGTATCAAAGCCAAGGTTTCAACACTGAGCCTGGATGGTCCATGTTAGTGGAAGCTGAAGAAAAAGTTTCAAAAAAGAATTGTTGTCGAAATGGACACAACCCAAGTTCAGAGCCCATGGTTTCTACCCGGAACCTGGATGGGCCACGAATGAGAAATTCGACGAAGAAAGTCTAGAGAATTTTGAGGTACAAAGTGCCAGAAGGGTATTTAAAGAATACTTAGAATGTGTTTAGAAACATAGGATGTGTAACAAGTTTAAGAAATGGCCACAGAGAAAGAAATCACAACATTCGTGGTGTTGGGTCGTTAGATCTGGGCGAGAGGAAGATAAGCCTTTAGATCAAGTGAAGATTAAGTCACAACCATCAGATCTCATTGAGGGGAGATCGACAGTGGGGAGCCATTGCGGAGATCGGGAAGGAAATTCAAGTGAGGGTAAGTTGAGACCCTGCAATCCCTTAAGATCGTTGATTTTGCTCGATCGACAGATCAACGGTGGATATCAATCCCACTACAGACAAGCATCTTCACATTACGTAGATCAGGAAGGAAATTAAAGCATGAGCAAGTCGAGTTCCCACAATCACTCCTGGTCGTTGATCTTCACAGTTCCTTAAAACACGACTGTCAATATTGCAAAGTGAGATAAGTGCCCAAAGGTTAAGCCAAGGTCACAACTCTTGGTCATGGATAGAGAAGACAGAGCAAAATTTGTACAATCCCTATCCATCGATCCAAGTATGAGATGTGTGTTAGAAGATCGGCTTGTTCGGGAGTTCGGTGTCCAAGAGAAATGGAGTGTGCTGATGTGAAAACTCCCGAAGTCCCGAAGTCTGGAGTTCATCCAGACCATTCATCAAAGGGACATGTGTCGACAAATCGACTTGTTTCAGAATTCAACGTTCGAGAGAAATGAGGTATGCTAAGGTGAAATCTCCCAAAACCCGAAGTCCCAAAGTGACATGGCTTGTTGATGTCACTAGGGATGACGTGAACACATGGGATGTGTGCCACATGTTAGTGATTTAAGAACCCTTGTAAGATAGAAATGTAGTCAGAACATAACATATGTCACCTGCCTGATTGGACCACGTGTCGGCTTTGTGTGTCCTGCCACGTGGTTCTTTTGGTGATGGAACAAGGTAGTTAAACTTGGTGAAGAAGTTAGCTAGATTGATCCTGCATTAACTTTGATCACAATCTATCAAGATCGATGGTCGGGCGGAATTGCGGGGATCGAAGCTGTGCGACAGATAATTCTGCAATGCGGTCCCGCAATCCAAACCACGGTTTCCCAGGTGGGGTACGTGTTAGCATGGGTACAATTGCGGAACGATCGACAAGTTACTCCAAAATTGCCAACCCATGTCCCCGCAATTTGAAAAGTACTAAAGTTGATGTGACGTTTTCGACATTTATTAGTTTAAGCACGGAAACCATTGGCCCCAGTGGATGCGTGGCACCGGATCGTGAATTCCGGAGACTTGACACTCTGGAAGAAATGGTGCATAAAGGAATGTGGACCATAGATCTGACATTCTTCGCGCATTCTACAGTTTGTTGTTCTATGATGTTGGGATGCACGGAAAAAGGGAAACCTCCAAAGCCCGGAGCTCGAAGTTTCAGAGCTCCAAATAAGCTCCCAAATCATAAGCGATGGGTCACAGCCGTGGTCCCATGCAAACCAAGGGCTAAAGAAAAAGGGGCTAATGCCCGAAAATATGTGGCAGAATAGAGCGGGGCTTAGAGATAGAAGCCCGAGGGGTTCTTGACCGACCAAGACCTGCAAAAAATGGAATCTGATATTGTTTTTGTTGAATTAGATTGGTTTATTCTGGAAAATTATTAAATTCTGATAGCCTGACTAAAATCGGTTGAATGCACATTTTGTAGAGTTAACGATTATCATAACCGAACCGAATTGTTGCATAATGTAGAGAAATGGGGAAGGCACAAGGTGCTTACAGTTCGGAAAATGAAGTTAGAGGAATGGATGTCCATTTGGGAGTTGAAGGATCAAACTCTAATGGGCATGGAGAAGAGGTAGATAAAGAAGGAAACATGATGAAAATCATTGAAAAGTTGTAGAAATATATCCAGACTCACCAAGCAAATAACAAACTTCTCATGAAAGCCAGGGAGAAATAGGGAAAATTCAAATTAAAGTTGATGCATAGCCTGGAAATAATAGAAGATAAATTGGATAAGGAGAGTGTCTCAAGCAAATCAGGAAGTCTCAGAAGTACAAAAAATTATAGCAGACATCACCAACACTCCTTAAGGCATTCCAATAAGAGAGTACACAATATCTCAAGTCTATCCCTTGTTAGGAAGCATAAGAGGTCTGGGGAGGATGAGCTACGAGGGGAAATGAACAAAATCAAACCTCCTACATTTGATGGGGAGCACAAGAAGGATGAAGATGTAGAGACATGGCTGCTAGGCATGAGGATGTACTTCCAATTACATAATTATTCTTCTCATGCAGAAGGAAGAATTTCCATCTATCAACTTAAAGGAAAAGCATCCATGTGGTGGGATCAACTGGTGCAAGTACATCACCTCAGGGAGAAAAATGTGACTTGGAAGGATTTCAAGAGGAATTTTGATAAGAAATACTTGACCAAGAGGTATTATGATAGAAAGATGAAAGAGTTCTTTGAACTTAGACTGGGTAGCATGGATATTGATGAATATGAAAGGATATTCTTGGAGTTGTTGAAGTATGTCTCCCTCATCAAGGATGAGACAGTGAATATTCATAGGTAGCTGAGCGAGCTGCCATCTTTCATCAGTGATAAAATCCAATATGATGACCCCAAGACTCTGGAAGAAATGATAAGGAGAGAAAAATGCTTATATGATTAGAAAAAAGGAAAGCCTACTTTCCAAAAGGCTTGGGAGGACAAGAAGAAGTTCAAGAAGGAACAAAGGCAGAAGGGAAACAAGCCTCCATTTTTTAGAAATAGTCCTCAAGGACAACCATATTTTAGAGAGCATAGAATGACTGAGGTAGGAGAGCAAAGGTCAAGGCAGACACCCATTCAATGTTGGGGCTGTAGAGGAGACCACAAGTATAGAGATTGTCCTCACAAAAGTGATAAAGTGAGAGTTGTTCACAATGTTCAGTGTGATGAAATAGTGGAGGACATGGGCAGAAGAGTACCAAGGATCTATGCAGCCCTGGACAACAAGCAAGATGAGTTTCAGTCACACATGATTGAAGTTGAAGGTATGATCAACAACCATTCCTTTACTATTTTAATTGATTTGGGGGATAGTCATAGCTATATAGACCTTAAGGTAGTGGAAATATTTCTTTTTCAAAGAAGCAAGCATGGGAAATATTGGCTAGTACAACTAGCTACATGAGCCAAGAGGAAAGTTGTTGAGTTGGTTAAATCATTTCCGGTGGGCATGAATGGACTGTGTACCAAGGCAGATTTGAACATCTTTCTGTTGGGATCATATGATTTCCTAATTGGTATGGATTTCTTGGACCAACACCATGCCATATTAGACTGCCATAATAAGACATTCACTTGCCTAGATGAGGAAGGAAATCAGAAAACAGTGCAAGGAATTCCTAGGATAGTTACTATCTATGAAATATCAACAATGCAGCTGAAGAAGTGTTACAGGAAGGGGTGTCAAATATTTGCATCCCATATGGAGGAAGCATATAAGGATAAGGTACCAAATATGGAGGATCATGCAGTTCTGAAAGATTTTGAATATGTGTTCAAGGAGGTACCAGGACTACCTCCAAAGAGAGATATTGATTTCTCTATTAATTTTATGCCTGGAGAAACTCCAGTATCAAAGACTCCTTACAAAATGAGTACACCAGATCTGAAGGAATTGCAAATGCAACTTGAAGAGCTTCTGAAGAAGGGGTATATACGACCAAGTGTGTCACCTTGGGGTGCCCCAGTATTTTTTGTGAAGAAGAAAGATGGGACATTGAGATTGTGCATCGACTTCAGATAGTTGAACAAAGTAACTATAAAGAACACGTATCATATGCCAATGATTGATGATCTCTTTGATCAATTGAAGGATGCAAATATATTTTCCAAGATAGATCTTAGGTCAGGATACCATCAGGTAAGGATTAAAGAGGAAAATATCAGCAAGACCACCTTCAGGACAAGGTACGGTCATTATGAGTTCACAGTGGTGCCATTTGGGTTGTCAAGTGCACCAGTTTTTTTCATGTGCTTAATGAATGGTGTTTTTCGGGAATTATTAGACAACTTTGTCATTGCTTTTCTGAATGACATTCTTGTATATTCGAAGTTGGAAGAAGAGCATGAGCATCATTTGAGGATGGTGCTGCAAGTGCTAAGAGAACATCAACTGTATGCCAAATTGAGCAAGTGCTCATTTTATCAAAACAAAATTCACTATTTGGGGCATATCATTTCAAAGGATGGGATAGTTGTGGACCCTAAAAAGATAGAAACCATTAAAGGGTGGAAAGCACCTAAGAATGTGACAGAAGTCAGATCCTTCATGGGTCTAGCTGGTTACTACAGAAGGTTCATTACCGGGTTTTCAAGAATAGCTCACTCCATCACTTCCTTGCAAAGGAAGGGGAAGAAATTTCAATGGACAGAAGAATGTGAAAAGAGTTTCCAGAAATTGAAGCAACTGTTAACCATTGCTCCAATTCTGAAGATTGCAGATCCGAATGAAGATTTCATTGTATGCACATATACATGTAAAGAAGCACTGGGTGGAGTCCTCAGTCAAAATGGTTTTGTTGTATGTTATGAATCAAGGAAGTTGAAAGAGCATGAAAGGCTCTATGCCACTCATGATTTGGAATTGGCAACCATAGTGCACGCTTTGAAGAAGTGGAGGAACTACCTCATGGGAAAGAGGTTTGAGCTAAGGACAAACTATAATGGTTTGAAATATTTTTTTGATCAACCTACTTTGAATGCTAGGCAGAGTAGATGGTTGGAATTTCTTTGATAGTATGAC
Organism: Picea abies; assembly: GCA_900067695.1. Taxonomy (NCBI): domain Eukaryota; kingdom Viridiplantae; phylum Streptophyta; class Pinopsida; order Pinales; family Pinaceae; genus Picea; species Picea abies. Next base: position 12,825 of record CBVK0100097627.1, read on the forward strand.
TTTGATATCAAGCACATAAAAGGAAAGGAAAACAATGTGGCTGGTGCACTCAGCAGGAGAGTGCATGAACTACATGCTACAACCATTAGCATGTATCAGATGGATCTTAAAGGCGTGACTTTTGAAGCTGCAAATTCATATTTGCAGTACGTGGAATTGGTAACAAAATTGTAGCAAGGTAAAATGCAGCAGAAGGTTGAGGATTATGAATTGGGAATTGATGGAATCCTTCGATACAGAAACAGAGTCTATGTACCCAATTCTATGGAATTGAGGAGTGTGATTTTAAAAGAGATGCATAATGTGCCTTATGCAGAACACTTAGGATATCAAAAACAGTTTCAACAGTCAAGAGCCAATATCATTGGCCCGGAATGAAGAGGGAGATTGTTGAATACATAGCTAAATGCTTGGAATGTAAAAAGGTAAAGCCTGAGCATAGACACCCAATTGGTTTACTACAACCATTACCCATTCCTGAGTGGAAATGGGAAGTGGTGAAAATGGATTTCATCACAGGATTTCCCAGAAAAAGCAAGCATCACGATGCAGTCATGGTAGTGGTGGACAAGCTTACTAAAGCTACCCATTTCATTCCTATGAAGACTACTCATAAGGAAACTGATGTTGCTGATATTTATATGAGGGAAGTAGCATGCTTGCATGGCATACCCAAGACAATTGTGTTTGACATAGACCCAAAGTTTACATCAAAGTTCTGGAAGGGGTTATCCAAAGGGTTCAGAACAAATATGAACTTCAACACTGCTTGTCATCCCAAGTCTGATGGGCAGACAAAGAGGGTGAACCAAGTGATAGAAGATATGTTAAGAATGTATGTTATGGACAAACCATCTAAATGGGAATATTATCTACACTTGGTATACTTTGCCTACAACAATGGGTATCAAGCATCACTAAAGATGACCCCGTTTGAAGCACTTTATGGCAGAAATTGCAACACCCCAGTAAGATGGGACAACCTAGTTGATAGGGAAGTGGTTGGGCCAGAGTTGCTCAAGGAAATGGAAGAACAAATGTTGAATATTAAGCATAATTTGAAGGCTTCCCAAGATGGTGTTATCACATAATGTTGGCTAGAGTCGTATGTGTTCATTGTTGGTACCTAGGTCTGTAATTTTTCCCTATCCCTCTCCTTTTCGCAGGCTAAATCTTAAGTTTTTCCCACTTTCGGTTTGTAAATCATTCTCTTCTTGCCCTTGTTTGTTTGTGCATCTGGGTTTTCCTTGAATATCTTACCTGAGAGAAACCTCGGCCCCAAGCCCCTCTGTTTTTCTTTGAGGATGAGCACTCACCTCCTGTGTTTCAGTCACTGGTCTCCCTGTTTTCCCAAGCCCACGACAAAATTGTCCAAGTCCTTGTTCACATAGGCTGTAGCCTTGAGCATGAAGTGCAACTTTCAAAACATTTTATTTTGGACTTGAATCACAAGCAGAAGGCGAGTCCATTTTTGTGACAGTGGGGATCCCCTGTAAAGATTGGATTAGTGCCCCCGTGGTATTCAGAGTTTCAGAATTTCACAAAGTATAGCACATTAAAAAGAGCCGAAGTCCCGAAGCGATCACGAGCCGTTGATATTAAAAGGGACAGGTGGTAGCTAATCCAAGTGTTTGGGGAAATGAGCTTTGGGATTTTTGAAGTGAGAAGTGCATAAAAATTCCGGAGAGCCGAATCCTGAACTCTCGAAGCAATCGTGGACCATTGATCTCAAAATCAGTAGGGAGCCATTGATCTTAGTGATAGTGCCTCCCGAAATCCCGAAGGGATCTCAACCGTCGATCTCAAGAGGGACACACATCATTAGATCCATATCTCTGGGTAAAAGCAGCTGAAGGCAGAGGAGGTTTGATATTTGATTTTCCCTGAGTCTGAAGACCCAAATTAATTCTCAGTCTTTCGATTCAATAATAAATGCGTCATCATATCACCATCTTCGGGTAAAAGCACATAAAAGAGACAAAGGAAAAGGAGCTAGCGCCTGAGCTCTAGAGCACCAAGTTCGTGGCATCCATCTAGCACTGACACATCACACTCATTTCAAGCGTTTTAGACATGATTTATGCATGTTTTCGAGTGACACATGTCACCTCTCCATATGTGACATATCAACATGGTGACGTCAGGCCTCCACATCAAATCATCCTCTGAGAGATGTTATTGTTCAGCGCCAAAAGTAGCGCTCCATCCCAAGGCACACTTTTGGCAGATCCTAAAGTTGGTGAGCGATTAAGCTTGGCAGTGGCGCTAAATCTAGCAGGTGCACTCAGATCATAGATCACAGATCAGGACCAGACCTACAGCCACAGTCCATTGTGGGGATGCAACATGCTCGGGCGATAATTTTCTTGATCGGTCCCGCAATTGAAACCACAGTACAACAAAAGTGCTATGTGGCGAAAGGTGATGAATTGCAGGCCCAAAAGCGGTCTGAAACTAAACCACTCTTGATTAACCCTGCAATCACGTGCTCGTATAACATCCTATCCAAGAGAACCATGTGCCCCCCCCCCCCCCCCCATATTTTGTTAAGGTCTTCAATTGGTTGAGAAGAGCTCCCTATTTTGTAATGTTTTGATGCCAGAACTTTTCTATGGTTATATATCAGATTTAAGACTTTCAGATTAATTGAAGTCAACCTCTTTTCATCTCTTTGTAAAAATTGTGCTAAAACACTCGGGCATGGAGGATCTAGTCGAGGGTTGTTATGTTGTTGTAATGTAGGTTTGATTGCAACAGTATCCTGACTAGTTTTAGTCAGATTCCTTGTGATCATTTTCCCTCTTACACTGAATGGCTCAGGCATGGAGGATCCAGTCGAGTTGTTGTATCTGCATGGTGGTGTAGGTTTTATCATTGTGTTGTTGTGACTTTGTTGATTGGACATATTTCAGTGTCTGAAGCTTGAGCTTAAGAGTGATCTTGAGTTTGAGTTTTTCTTCTCCAAGCTACTTGAAGGCCTGATGCCCATAGCAGTCTTGTCCACCTTTCTTACTAAGTATTCCCTCTGCTCACACTTAAACTCAATTCACTGACTGAAGTTAATTGTGGTCCTCACTTCCCTATGCATTACTTGTCCAGTTCTGTGTTGAAATCATTCCTGTATTGAGTTTTCCCCATTTGACCTCCACTCACATAAATCAAACATCCACCAAACATTCTGATGGGTACTGGGCTTATTCTCCCTCAATCTGAGGGTGACTTTCAGTGCTAACATTCATGGCGCCATTGCCGGGGATGAATTGAAGACTTTTCCCTGGGATATAACGACAAAGAATATTTGATTATGAAGGTGCATCAGATATCAGTACCATTGAAGATTGCAACTTGCACCTAGCGACTCTACTATTTCAATTATGGCTCTTAAAGGCAGACACATGAGGTCCACTTCACTGCTGCCTCTAGCAACGCCTGAAGCTGACCCAAAGGAAATTATCAGAAGGGGAAAGACTGCTCAAGAAGGTACCTCCACTGTTGTACCAAGTTTTTCTGATAATTTGCATAATCCCTCTTTACAAACTCCAGTAACCGTTTCTGATTCTCCTATTATACAAACTGCTGGAGTTTCAAGAAATTTAAGTTTTGGGAGTTTTTGTGCCGATTTATCCCCTCCTATTCTTGGTTTGGAAGGAGAGATATTTTACACCCCTTTCTCCCCCGAAGTTGTGAAGTGGAAGGAGAGAGCTTTGACCTTAGAAGAATTTCCTACTACAAACTTTACTACTCCTCCTATTAAAGTTGCTGCAATTATAGAAGGGGAAACCTCTTTTACCTCTAGCCCCTCATCTTTATCTCCTAATGCTCAAACTTTTCCTTTTTCTCCCAGAAGCACAACCCCAGTCTCGCATGTACGAACTCCATCTCCTCCTGGTTCTCCTTAAGTTCACGTCCAAATGGCGGGTGCTAATCCTCCTAGGAACAGGATGGCCAAGATATTGGATGCTAGATACGCCCCCCTAGTTTTACCTCAACCTATGAATGATCTCCCAACCACAAACTACCTTAAGTACAAGCCCTAGTTCACAAGGGGGGGATACGTGACTATAGAAGAGAACCTTTCATCCTTTTATAGATTTGCAGAGATTCAGGCCATCAAAAATGAATATGTGTGGATGAGAGCTTTTGTATAGAGCCTTGATGGTGATGCCAATGATTGGTTTAAGGACTTTCCTCCTAGATCTATTGACGATATTTCTGCTCAGGACGATTCATTCTTCAGACATTGGGGGAATAAAAAATATCTCCTTTATTATGTTACCGAATTTGGGGCACTTAAGAGAGAAGAGGGGGAAGTTATTTCAGACTTCTCGAAGAGATTTAATAAGATGTATAAAAATATTCCCACTAAAATTAAGCCTACAGAAACCTTTGCCAAGATGACTTATGCTAGTGATTTTAACCTTGAGTTTTGCCTCTTTTTGAGAGAAAGAAGAGCTACCTCCTTGGCTCATATGCAAGATGCAACCCTTGAAGTAGAATCCAATATATTGGTAGTTGACAATCTTAGGAGTAAGGCTGATAGAGACAGAAGAAAGGGTAGGACTGAAGCCTCGAATTCTAGTTCCTCTATTTCCCCCCCTCAAATGGACAAAGTAACCAAGCTACTAAAATCACTTTCTACTAGAATGGAAAGGTGTGAATTGGAGGGAATGTAGAGCTATAGGAATACCCAAAATGATGATAATAGGGGTAGTTTCAAAAGAGCAAAAAATGCTCCTCAGACCATCCAAAGAGACCAAATAAACAGGAACATAGATGATCAGAGAATTCAAGATCCTCTCCAAAATAACCTCGTTACTGATGAAGAAGAAGAGGAAGAAGAGCTTGATCCTAAAATCCATTCTCTTGGATACACCTCCTCATTTTCTCATTTAACCCAAGCTGCATATGAGGAGTCTCTCATGGATAGCCAACTAAGCAAGATGAATAAAGGAGAAATGACTGACATCAATCCAAACAGATATAAACTTAGGTCCAAGAAGAAATAAGGAAAGCTCGACATTCCTAATCAGCCTGTTAGAACTGAAAAACTGGCTAAAAATGTGGTAGATGGTGTTAAAGAAAAGGAGGCAAACCCACTAGTGGCCAAAATCCCAATCCAAGAAGTAAAGGAGATTCTGAAGCCTCCCTCTTCTTATAGCTTGGAGCATGAGATTCAAAAGATTAGGATCCATGTACCTCTTTCAGAGTTGGTCAAGTATGAGGACTTCCAAAGGTGCCTCTCCAAAGTATTGCAGCTTGAACCTTCATCTCATCCCACAGACTCAGTCAAACTCCAAGATGAAAAACCAGTTGTCATACTAGGCCCTTTGGTAGAGGATAGAGATGATTCCTCACCTCCATTTTATACATCATTGAACATCCATTATAAAGTGCTACACAATTTCTTGATGGATTCAGGAGCATCTCACAATATCATGCCTAAAATTTTCATGGATGAGTTGGGGTTGGAGGTTACAAAAACCTACAATGACCTCTATTCATTCGATTCCAGGAAAGTGAAATGCCTCGGGGTTATTAAAGACCTAGTCGTCTCCTTGTTCCAATTGCCAATGAAGGGTGTGGTCATGGATATAGTGGTAGCTGATGTCCCTCCTAAGTTTGGGATGCTCTTGTCTAGATCATGGATCAAAAGACTAGGGGGAACTTTGCAGATGGATCTGTCATATGCCACCATTCCTATGTTCAGAGGGCAACATAAAAGGATTTATAGAGAAGAACAACTTGTCTACATTATTAGTGATGAAGCCAATCCCATCAACCACCCGATTTTCTCAGTCGATACTGATTTAGGAACCTGTATTTTGTAGCTCTCTTATGTTCCTCAGCCTCCTATTGAAATTAGAAAGAAATCTATTACCTTTTACAAAGAGCCTCCCCCCAATATCTCTGTGTGGAAAATGTTTTTTGATGGAGCCTCTTCTAAGGAAAGTGTTGGTGCTGGAGTAGTTTTTATTTCCCCCACCCAAGAGACCATATCTCTGTCATGCAAGTTGGAATTTGAAACAACAAACAACATGGAAGAATATGAAGCTCTTGTCTTGGGTTTGAGAGCTGCCAAAGAGATGAAAATTGAGGAGCTAGCAGTGTTTGGAGATGATGAGATGATTGTTCATCAAGTCATAAATCTGTATTAGGCTAAGCACCCGAGGTTAAGGGCCTATAGAAATGAGGTATGGGGTATGATTGACAATTTCTTCTTTCCTTTTAATATTTCATTTTTTCCAAGGGAGGAGAATTCTGTGGCAGATTCCTTGGCGGTCTCAGCAAGTAATTTTAAGGTCCCTTGGCCGCCAAAACTCAAATATGAGGTGGAGATAAAATATATACCCTCTATTCCTGACAACGTCAAACATTGGAAGGTATTTGAGGATGATATTGAGATAAAAAAATTCCTTGAGACTATGGATGATTTTTCTGATATGCATATCGACCGGGATCAGGATTATGAAGAAAGACCTCATGCTGATGTTTTTATGAATAAGATTGTTAACCATCATATTGTTCAGTTGCCTAGAAACCATATTCCAAAGGGACTTGTCCCTTTGGAGAGATTGTTTGGCATAAATGATGTTGTTGTAAAGGTTGAAGGATCAACTGAAGAGGCTGATGTGACCGAATGCAATCTAGGAACGGAGGAGGATCCCAAATGGGTCAAATTGTCTAACAACTTGTCAAAATAACAAAGGGATGAATATGTCAGACTCTTGAAGGAGTTAGATGATGTTTTTTCTTGGACATACGAGGATTTGAGAACACATGACACCAACGTCATTGAACACAAAATCCCTTTGAAAGAAGATGCTCTTGGATGGTGTCTATCTCTCCTTGCTTCTAGTATCCATTTTTTGAAGGATTTTCACGATGCTTTTAATTCGTATTACAAGAAGATTTACCCGACTCATCTTATTTTTTATGACTGTTGTAAGAGGATTTCACTCCACATTCTACAGATGATAGAGTGTTCCTCGTGTGATGAGTCTAGTGAAAATATGATTGAGAGAGAAAGCAAGGATGAAAGTGAGTATTTTGCAAATACAGATAAAAAGTTTTCTCTCTCTATTTCCCAAGAAGAAGTCCTTTCGGATATGATTGATGATAATGCTAATGATGGCATAACTATGGATGCATTATTTTCCTCCCCTAGTACACCTACTATCTCATATTTAAAAGAAGAAATGGTTGAAGAAAAGAATTAAGATATTGTTCTTTTCTCTTTGCAAGATAAAAGAGTTCTACGCTCACCTACCCCTAAAGAGTATTCAAAAGAAGAAAGCATAGGCTGCCAATTTTCTTATGAAAGTGAAAGCTCCTACCAAGAGAAGCATGATAGAGAGAAAGAGCCATCCATGGATACACATGAAGAGACTTCTTTCTCTCATCTAGTAGATGTTTTCAGAGCAGACAAAGGAAAAATGGAGGAAATAGAGGTGCAGTTCATCTCCTGTCTTAAACCTGTAAATGAGAAAATATCACCTCGGATCAGCCGACCCACATCGGTCCTCTACCCACCTGTACACTCTGAGAACATCGAACAATGGGTGAGAAACAATGAAGTACAAGAGGTAGTTTCTTACCAGTCGAGCTTTCCTGATTATAAATTTTGTGACCCTGTGGGGTTGTATATAGAGCTGTGTTTTCCAAAAGCATTAGAGGCTGCAAAATTTTTCATATTATCGTTATTTGGAGGTATTTCCAGTTTTCCCATACATTTTTTCTTTGTGTTGTCATACTTCCCTTACCTTTTATGGATTATTTGCAGAAAAGAGAAGAATTTTATTACTGAGCAGTCTGGGTGGCTATGGTGGAAGTTTTCTTTCACCTAGCACTTTGTAAAAATTAGTTAGTCTAGGAGTGTACATAAATAATTTCCTTCTGGAGCCCATGTGTTCATTTTCATTTTTTAGTAGAGTAGTGTACATATTTCCCTATTTTCATCGGTGAAAGTTTTGAACTAGACTCCATAGCCCAACAACTAAGGCACCGAAACTGCGCATTCTTGGTAGCTTGTAGGGAGCATGCCATCCCCTATGGAGCCAAATGTTATCACATAATGTTTTCTAGAGTCATATATGTTCATTGTTGGTACCTAGGTCTGTAATTTTTCCTTGTCCCTCTCCTTTTCGTAGGCCAAATCTTAATTTTTCCCCCTTTCGTCTTGTAAATCATTATCTGCTTTCCCTTGTTCATTTGTGCATCCTGGCTTTCCTTGAATATATTACCTGAGAGAAACCTCAGCCCCAAGCCCCTCTATTTTTCTCCGAGGACGAGCACTCACCTCCTGTGTTTCAGTGACTGGTCTCCCTGTTTTCGCAAGCCCACAACAAAATTGTCCAAGTCCTTGTTCACACAGGCCACAACCTTGAGCATGAAGCACAGATTTCAGAACAATTTATTTTGGACTTGAATCACAAGTAGTGGGTGGGTCCATTTTGCGATGATGGAGATCCCTTGTGAAGATTGGATTAGCGGTCCCCAGATATTCATAGTTTCAGAATTTCACGAAGTATAGCGCAATAAAAAGAGTCGAAGTCTCGAAGAAATCATGAGCCATTGATCTTAAAGGGGACATGTGGCAGCTGATCCAAGCGTTCGGGGAAATGAGCTTCGAGACTTTCGAAGTGAGAAGTGCATAAAACTTCCGGAGAGCCGAAGCCTGAACTCTTGAAGCAATTGTGGACCATTGATCTCAAAGTCATCAGGGAGTCGTTGATCTTAGCGACAGTGCCTCCTGAAGGCCCAAAGTCCCAGAGTCCCAAAGGGAGCTTAGCCACCGATCTCAAGAGGGCCACGTGTCATCAGATCCATAGCTCCGGGTAAAAGCAGTTGAAGGCAAAGGAGGTTTGATATTTTATTTTCCTGGAGTCTGGAGACCCGAAGTAATTCTCGGTCATTCAATTCAAGAAGACATGTGTCATTATATTTCCAGCTCCAGGTAAAAGAAAATAGAAGAGCCAAAGGAAAAGGAGTTAGTACCCGAGCCCTGGAGCACCAAGTTCATGGAATCTTTCTAGTGTTGACACATGGCACTCATTTCAAGTGTTTTAGACATGCTTTCTGCTTTTTTTCGAGTGACACATGTCACCTCTCCATACGCGACATATCAACATAGTGACGTCATGCATCCACATCAGATCATCCTCTGAGAGTTGTTATTGTTCAGCACCAAAAGTAGCGCCCCATTCCAAGGAACACTTTTGGCAGATCCTAAAGTTGGTGAGCGATTAAGCTTGGAAGTGGTGCTAAATCTAGTAGGTGCACTCAGATTCCAGATTAGGACCAGACCTACAGCCACAGTCCATTGCGGGGACGCAACATGCTCGAGCGATAATTTTCTTGTGCGGTCTTGCAATTGAAACCATGGTAAAGTGAAAGTGCTACGTGGTGAAAGGTGATGAATTGCGGGCCCAAAAGTGATATGAACCTAAACCACTCTTGAGAAACCTCGCAATCATGTGCTCGTATAACATCCTATCCAAGAGCACCTCGTGGTCTCCCCCTAATCATTTAATCTCGTTTATTTCCTGAGAAAAGGCAGTTGATGAAAGTAGAGCCTGTGGTTGAAACCTCGGCTCAATCCATAAATAGAAGGCATGGAAGGCCCAGACGTGAACCGCCAGCCCATGTTACCCATGTGGAAAAATTCTCCCACAAAACCCATGTTGATCTGAGCTTGCTTCTGATAGAGGGGTTCACGTTCAGTTTGACAGAAGAACTCGCCGACGCAAAGCTTTGATTGTAGTGTCCAGTCACACTCTTGGTAGTGGCATATTGTTCTGAGTATAAATAGATAGTTTTAATATTTTGTTAAGGTCTTCAACTAGTTGAGCAGAGCTCCCTATTTTGTAATGTTATCATGCCAGAACTATTCTCTGGTTATGTATCAGATTTGAGACTTTCAGATTAATAGAAGTCAAACTCTTTTCATCTCTTTGTAAAAACTGTGCTAAAACACTCGGGCATGGAGGATCCAGTCGAGGGTTGTTACACTGTTGTAATGGAGGTTTGATTGCAGCAGTATCGTGACTAGTTTTAGTTAGCTTCCTTGTGATCTTTTTCGCTCTTAGACTGAATGGCTTGGGCATGGAGGATCCAGTCAAGTTGTTGTAGCTGCATGGTGGTGTAGTTTTGATCATTGTGTTGTTGTGACTGGGTTTTTGGAAATATTTCAGTGTCTGAAGATTGAGCTTAAGAGTGATATTGAGTCTGAGTTTTTCTTCTCCAAGCTTCTTGAAGGCTTGATTCCCATAGCAGTCTTGTCCACCTTTCTTACTAAATCTTCCCTTTTCTCACACTTAAACTCAATTCACCGAAAAAAGTTAGTTGTGGCCCTCACTTCCTTGTGCATTATGTGTCCAGTTCTGTGTTGAAATCATTCATGTATTGATTTTTCCCCATTTGACATCCACTCACATAAATCAAACATCCACCAAACATTCTGATGGGTACTGGGCTTATCCTCCCGCAATTTGAGGGTAACTTTCAATGCTAATAGATGGGAATAAAAGTTATGCTGATAAGAACATAACTCACATAGAATTTAAAGTAGGGGATCATGTATTCCTGAGAGTGAAGGCCAACAGAAGCTCCCTGAAGTTGGGAAATTGTTCAAAGTTGGCAGCTCGATATTCTGGGCCATTTGAAATCCTAGAGAGGATTGGTCCAATAACATATAGACTTGCATTTCCTGCATGCATGTCTATACATAATGTCTTTCATGTGTCATTGCTTAAGCAGTATGTACCTGATGCTAATCATGTTATTGATTGGAATGTGATTCAGGTGAACAGGAAAACACTTTTCAGGTGCATCCGATGTGTATACTGGATCGAAAAATAAAGCAGCTCAGGAATCGATCCACAGGGCTTGTAAAAGTTCAGTGGACCTGGTACAATCATGAGGATACAACATGGGAGCATGAAGATGCTATGCGAGCAGAGTACTCACATCTTTTTGAAGATTTTAAAAATCTTGTTGATATTATGTAAATGAGTTGCACTGAGGATAGTGCAAAAATAAGGGGAGTGGATTGTAATACCCCAAGGCCAAGCCCCTGTAAAATGTAATGATGTTTGTAGGCTGGTGAGACAAGTAATTATAAGCTGGTAGGCTTATGTGTTTATTAGGTCGAAGAGCCTAGATGCTAAGGCCAGTGGGCTTGATTTTTGTATATGTAATTATGCAAATTATTAAAAAAATACATTGTCACGTGTAGACTGACCACGAAGAAATATTTATGGGGGACTAAGCTCCAATGGGTAGGGAAAGGAACGGGGATGAGAGGTTAGGAAAGAGGGGCTAAGATTGAGAGCTTAACGCAAGGGAATATTATAATGTATTCTTGAAAAGTACTAAAGTTGGGGGAAATTAAACCCAGTTATCCTAAGTCCCTTTGAGGAGAGGAACAAACTCCAAGTGGAGAGGAGCATGCTCCTAGAGAGCCAAGTATCACCCAGGATGCATGCTAATTTATGTGGGAAGCTCCACCTTTGTTGGGTCAGAGGAACCATTCTGGCCACCTTCCAGAGGATTTCACTCTCACCATTGCATCTCTCTCACAATTTTGCAGGCTGACCATTCTCATCATTTTCCATGCTCTCTCTCAACATTCTGACTAGTCGGGCCATTTAGTTTCCCACGAGTTCATCCTCAGCATGCTTACCATCCCTTGTGCAGTTCACGCATGCACTGAACAAGTATGCAGTCTGAGTCATTTTCTCCTTTGTGAACCTCTATAAATTGTTGAGTCGTCCCCTTTCCTTACCCGATTTTGGTGGTTGTGGATTGAAGAGGTGGATTGTCAGGGCCATGGTTGAAGAAGCAGGTTGCCAGGCATGTGATCAACTCTCTCTAGGTGAGATAGTTTGTTGGGAAGTGATTTCTCCTAGAGGGAGTCTAGTACCAACTACAGAGCTCTGTGGAGCATTTGATGGACTGTAAAACAGTTAAGGTGCACATTCCTGGCGTGGGACATGCATGTGGGGAATGAGAGTCTATGAGAAGTGGGTGTAAGTAGGCTCCTTGGAGAAAAATCTTCAAGTTGCACAGTGCAATTCCTGTAGCCTCAACCTAGGTCTAGGATTCCTTTTCCCTGGGTGGAGTTTAGTCCCAACTCAGGGGTGACCCACTGCTGAGCATGATGAGCAATGTGGTCTAAGTTTGGGAGGTTCATGGAAGGTCTGCACCCAGTTGGTGGTCATATATTGAAATATAAGTACCAAATCTCTGTTGATTGTATGTGGTGTGATTGTACATGTTTTTATAACTTGATGAGTAATGCCTAGATATATCATAAATGTTGTATGTGTAGGCTTACTGTTAATTCTGCATTAATTTGTGTATGGTTAGAATATGTCGTCTGTATGCATATAGTGTCAGAATGTTTTAATGTTATTTCCGCATGAATAAGTAGCATGAACATAATGTTGTAACTATTAATTGCATTAGATATGCATGCGTATAAATTTACAAAATGGTATCAGAGTTAAGAGAAACATCTTGAAGAGACATTGCCCGACCTATTGGTGGCTGGGGACGTTACAAAAGTGTACATAGCGCGATATCTATTTCATACAATGTCCATATAAACTCATTCAAGTTGCATTGGGATCGTGAGGACAAGGCCTACGCACGATTCTATTTTCAAGCAATTCTGAGCACTTTTATTTTTGAGCATATTTTGATCCCCTGGATCACTCCTCCCCTTTGTGAATCTTTTGGACCTCTAAATGACTAATTTCGGTCAATATGAATATGAGGTTACTAGTCCCTCACCTTTCCAACCTCAATCCATCTATCTTTTCTTGGATTAATTCCTTTAAGACCAACATGAAGGTATTCCACATTCCCTTGTTTTGAACTTCACATCCTCCTGTCAAGGATTGTATCCTCATGCAGTTCTAAAAGATATTCTGGCGAGAAATCATCTATGGAAGGAATATGAGCATTCTCTTCTTGATCATCAATCGAAGGAGGCTCATACAATCTCAAATTCTCAACATTAACAACTGCATACATTTGCATATAAGGAGGAAAATCCAAACGGAAGGCATTGTTACCAATCTTTTCAAGAATCCTAAAAGGTCCATATCTAATTGGTTTCAGTTTTTTACCTTCTCCTTTAAGTCTCTCTTTTCTAATGTAAATCCAAACTTCATCTCCAACTTGGAAATTGTGATCAACATGATGTTTTTCATGTCTTGTCTTGTACTTGGCTTGGCTCTTTTCCAACTGTTCTTGTACCATTTGATGCACCAACTGAATTTTTTCAATGAACTTCTTTGCTCTATCAATGCCATAATGACCATCAATACCAACATATTTCTCAAATATAAAATATAAAGTATATTTTGGCAAATAACCAAAACATGCCTCAAATGGAGATGTTTGAGTCGAAGAGTGCTTAGCCCGGTTGTAAGCATGTTGAATATAGTGTAGGTGATCATCCCAAAGCTTAGGATGCTTGCTGAAATAACCATGAAGAATATGCATTGTTGTTTTATTCACCACTTATGTTTGACCATCGGTTTTTGGATGAAATGTTGTGCTCTTTTTCAGCGTGCTGTCCCTGAGTTCCCATATGCTTGACCAAAATTTCCCAATAAATCAAGAATTCTTGATAAAAAATAATGGATTTGGGCAACCCAAAATTTACCCAAACATGTTGAAAGAACATTTGTGTCATTTGTTCAGTTGTAACCTGCTTCTTACAAGGCATCAAAATTCACATTTTTCTGAAATGGTCAACCACAACATAAATATAATCATGATTCTTTTTATACATAGGTATACCTCCTACAAAGTCCATGGAAATGTTTTCCCAAGGACGAGAAGGAAATGGAAGTGAAGTATACAAACCCAACTTTCTATTGCTAGTCTTACTTGTAGCACATAAAGAACATCCTCTTACATATCTTGAAACACTTTCATTCATTTTAGGCCAATATCAATACCTTTGGAAATTATCCACTGTCTTGCCTACACCAAAGTAGCCAACAATAAGAGAAGAATGTGCTTCCCTTATGATGTTGACTCTTTCACCCTATGGAATACATAGCTTGCCAAGATGATATAAATCTTATCATGAACATTGTAATCCAATTCCTCAACATCATTAGAATGAAACAAATTTGCATAAACCTCTTTAAAATCATCATCTAAAGCATCTATTCAACATAGCTCTCATGCATGGTAGAATTATGCTTAAGAATAACTAAAGCACTAACAATAGGCCTAGAAATCATATCAACAAATTTGTTATAAATGCCTTTCTTATACCTTATAACCACATGGAATTGTTGTAGAAAACCCATCCATTTGAAGTGCCTTTCTTGTTGTAGCTTTGTTTGTGATTGTAAGTATTGCAATGGTTGATGATCTATGTGAATGATTGTTTCTTTGCCCAACAAATAATGTTTCCATTTTTTCACACTTTGCACCAATTCATACAACTTCTTATCATAAGTAGGATAGTTAATCACAACACCATTAAAAGTTTCAGAATGAAAACAAATGGGCTTACCATGTTGTAACAAGACTGCTCCCATTGCATAATTCCTTGCATCTGTTTGGATCCCAAATGGATGTCTCAAATTAGGAAGTGCAAGAACTTTATCTGAACTAATCTTCTCCTTTAATGCATCAAAAGATTTGTGTTGCTTGCCTCCCTATTGGAAAACTTTCTTGATGCTTTTCACTATATGTAATGGAGCTGCAATTGAAGAGATGTTAGCAATAAACTTTCTCCAATATTGGGTTGCTCCCAAAAAACTTCTTACCTCTGCCACATTGTTGGGATTGGGCCAATCCAAAATGACTTTGACCTTGGAAGGATAAATTTTCAGTTCTCCTCCTCCAATGATATGTCTCAAGTAAACAAGTGAGGTCTTTCCAAACTCACATTTAGACATCTTCAAAAACAAATTTTCTTTCTTTAATACATCCAAAACTTGCTTTACATGCATAACATGCTCTTCACGATATTTTCTAAAGATCAAAATTTCATCCAAGTAGACAATCACACAATCATCAATAAAAGGCCTTAAAACATCACCCATGACTCTCATGAATGCAACAAGAGCATTACAAAGCCCAAATGGCATTACCATCCACTCAAGCAAAACTTGCTTTGTTTTGAAAGTTGTCTTCCAAGTGTATCCTTTAGCAATCCTAATCTGATGATATCCACTTCTCAAATCCAACTTAGTAAAATACTTATCATCTTTCAATTTATCAAGAAAATCATCAATTCTAGGAAGAGGATAGTGATTCTTTACCATAATCTTGTTCAAGGCTATGAAATCTACACACATGTGCCATGTATCATCTTTCTTTAGCACTAAAACAATTGGTGACCCACATGGCAATGTGCTTGGCATGATGACCCCTTTGTCAAGAAACTCTTGGATTTGTTTTTTAGTTTCATCATTCTCCATGACTGACATCCTGTACATAACAATGTTTGGGAGAGGAAAATCTTGCTGCAATTGTATCTCATATTGGATACCCCTTTTTGGAGGCAATCCTTTTGGTTCTTGAAACATCTCATCATATTGGTTAACAACCTCATATAAATTTGATTTCAACTTTGCATCACAACCTTGGAAATATTCTTTTTCAAAATTGTCTTTGGGTTTGATCATCAAGAGGAAAAAATTCTTACTAGCATTGACTAATCTCTTAATTTGTCCAGCATTTATAAGTGACAAATTCAACTTCTTTGTATGTTCTCTAACAACGTACTCAACTCCATTTTTAAACAAATGATACTTGTTCTCATGACGATGAAATATGGCTCTCCTATCATATAAATATGGGCTTCCCAACACAATACCACAAATATCCAATGAAATGACATCAAGCTCTACCTCATTTATAAAATTTGCAGTGATGGAAAATCTAAGTTTACATCTTCTTGTCACATATCCATCCTAGAGGGTATGGTTTAGGATGTTGAGTGGTTTCCAATTTTAATTTCTTGACAGTGTCTTCAGATATGAGGTTTTCTTGAGATCCAGTATCAAAAAGAGCATCTATCTTGGTATGCTTTGAAATAACCCTTATGTGGAAATGCTCTATTCTTTCTTTTTCATGTTGAATTTCATTGAGGCTACTACTACTTGAAGAACTAGTACTTTCAATAGAATCCTTACCTTGAAAACCCATGGCTGTAATTTTTGTTTCATCTCACCAATTAGAACCTAAATCATGTTGTGTAGTTGCAACAGTCTTTGGTTTTCCTTTGTTGTTGAAATTTTTGGGTCTCTTTTTAGGATGAAGTTTCCAACAATGGTCTTCATTATGTCCATCTTTTGAAAAGTGTTTACATGTGAGATTTTCTCCCTCTTTCCTGACTGAAGCATTCTTTATTCCATTTCCCTTGAACTTCTTCTTTCCTTTGTCTCCATGAACAAAAGGTTTCTTGCTGCCCTCTTGAGGTTCATTCCTTCCTCTTGCTTCCAGATGAGTTTCCTATACACAAACTTCATCTAGACTTGTAGGGTTAAACACAAGTATTGTGTTTCTCAAGTAGCTATGCAATCCTCCAATGTATTTGAGTAATGTTTCTTGAGAAGATAAATCTATACCCAAAATCAAATCTCTTCTTCTAAATTCTTGAGTGTATATTTGCACACTTTGCCCTTCAGATTGTCTAAAAATTTTCCAATCCACAATAGCTTTTTGGATATATGCTAATGGATAAAATTGTATTGTGAGTGCAACAATAAAATCATTCCAAGAGGATAAAACTTTACCATGTTTCTTCATGTCCTCTTGAGTTTTGGCTTCCCACCAAATGAGTGTTGCACTTTCCAATCTAAGAGAAGCAAGTTGAATCTTAGTCTCATCATCTTTGATTATTTGTATCCTACAATACACTTCAATCTGATGAATCCAGTTATCCAATTTATCAACATTGACCTCTCCATGGTACATAGGCGATTCAAACTTAATATCAAGCTTAAGCAAAGGAGTTTGTAGAGGAATTTTACCATGCTCGTTTGGCTAATTTGGAGGTGGTTGTGAAATGGTAGAAGAGGTGGAAGATGGAGGTGAAGGAGGTGGAGTATCACCATTCCCTCCATTTTCTTTTGGATTTTTATCACCACTATCTCCATTACCCTTTGGAGGATTTGATCTTTCACCTTGCAACCTTGCATTTCTTTCTTCAAATGAAACTTTCACCATCTCTGTCATATCATATAAATATTTTATGAAAGTTTCATCCTCTGAAGTAAGAGTTTCATGACTCTCCTCATGAGCCATACTTGGTGAATATCTCCTTGAATATTGAGGTGATAGTGTAGTTCTCCTTCTTGAAAGATGAGAACTTGTCTCTACAAGTTTACCTTCTCCTCTTATGAGCTTCAACCTTGTAAGCATCAAAAAACAAACACTTGCAAACAATCAAACCTTCATAAACCTATGCTCTGATACCTACTTGATTTGAAAATGAAAAGGCTTGAGTCTCTTTAAATTGCAAGTGTAATTTGTATGTGCTTGGGTAATAGGATAAAGTTACAAACACATAAAACTTAATGAGTTTTTACTTAATCATAAGCATCATAAGCAGACATAACAACCATGAAAGTAAAACAAATTAACACAACAAAATGATAAAGGATTTCACCCCTCTCTTGGGATACATCTCCTGGTCCATCTTCCAATGGATCATTTTCATTAATGCTCAAAGTGTCAAAATCAGTGCTTTAGAATTCTCATAATGCAAAATATATGGATTCAATGGCTCTAGAATGTCCAAAAACCCCTGGCTAGGATCTTCCTGCATCTGGTTTGGCCAAAAACTTAATAGGAATCACTTCTTGGAAGTTTCTCCTAATTATTTGTTGTCTTTGCTCGCCAAAACACACCTATGTGTGACTAACCTGGCTCATGGGCATTTCCTGTGCCAAAAATTCAACACCATGTATATTCCACAATTTGTGGTGAATTTTTGAACAGTTAGGAGACTTAGCACCTTTCTCGGCAAAGGTAGTGGTCGCGTGGCCCATGTGGCCAAGAGATGACCTAAAAAGTAGCACATGCCCGCTATCCGTTGAAGTCTGCACGCTTGAGGGTCATATGGTGGAGGGTGGTGTGACCATAGATAAATGCTAGAGAGTTCCCCACACCCACTATTGGACAAAGGGCAAGGTTGTATGCAAGTGTGGTAAGACCAAGGGTTTGGGCTAAGCCTTGGCCTAGACTTCACCCAAAATATACATTATAACATGTTAAATAATTTTTTTATTGTATAAGATTAAGTAATACATAGCAAGCGAGCTAGTAGCCCGACCTGCACCAACACCCTGCCACTTCCAGAGGTTGTGGGTTCGACCCTCATGGAATCCAACCAAAATTTAACACCACAGAGGGGTGCCACATGGAAACCCATGTCTGGGTCATGTGGCACCATACCATTGGTCCACAAACACACCACATGTCAACACCAGATATGTCCACCTTATGTGTCAAATCACCTACCACTTCAGCCTCTACCACATCACCACTTTCAATGTGTCAGTATGGTCACATTGCCACGTGTTAGTACGGTTTGCAAAGTGAACAGTATGGATTGTACAGTCAACACAAAATTTGCCTATTTGGAAAAGTGGATAGAACACAATATCTCTCACATACGAATTCTGTTTGAACCTATTCAAGTTGTATTGCGATCGTGAGGATGATGCCTATGCTCAAGTCCGTTTTCAAACAATTTTGAGAAATTTTATTTTTTATCATATTTTAATCCCCTAGATCAGTGGGCATGTCAGATTCGACAACTATGTCTGAAGATCCCAAATTATTTTTATCTTTGTGTCATGTGTGTTGGGCA
>CBVK0100097628.1:0-31666 GCA_900067695.1 Picea abies
CCCTACACGACGCTCTTCCGATCTCACTTGAAAGAAACAGGCCAAACACATATATATATTAATGATAACAGTAGAGAATACTTACAGACCTTTGATGAAGGTGCAAAAACCTCTCCCATCTTTCCTTGTCCAACCCTTTTCTCAAGTAATCCACACACAAACTGATTATGCTTCAATGATATCTCCCTTATGATATCATAAGTTTGATTCCTTCAATGTCTCTTCCTTTCAACATGAGGAGAAATCCTTATATAGGCTTGGAGAGGTCTAACCACTTAATAGATTCTTGGGATAGGTTGAGGATCCTTCTCCTTCAGTTGTGGATCTTCCCTAAGATTGAGCCTTGACCTCAGATTCGAATCCAACCAACTCTAGAGATGAAGGTGATTCTTTTATGATTTTCCTCAACAACTTGAGATTTTCTCAAATAGGCCATCACTCCTCCAAAAGGGTGCACAGAGCATTGCAACGCTCCCCCAAAGGAGGGTACAGAGTGCTAGCACTCCCTGAGAGTGTATAAGGGAGAGATTCCCTTTAAAAATGATTTTTGAGTGGTTTTTTCCATGGAAAAAGACTTGTACTCTTTGTCAAATGATTTCTCTTCTTCAAAACTAGTCTTTTGAGGTGTCTTTTAAGTGTTCCTGATAACGTCATTCGAGACAAGATATAGGCAAGATGAGAGTATGATATTTGCGACACTTGCAGCCAAAATGCGACACTTGCAACATTGGTGATGACAACAATAGGTCATAATTGTAATGAGTAATTTTGATGTGTAAGATATGTTACACTCCATTGTGCATTGGATGTTTTTTATTTTAATTAATAAAATGTTTGTGTTGACAGTCTATCACGTGAAAATAAATCTGCAAACAAAATAAATAAATTGTATAGTGGGAAAGAATTGGTTATATTTGTTTTGGCTCGGTGATGTTTGGATTCATTTGATTTTTAGAAAAGGAAAAGAAACCAACTAATAAAATAAAGGGTCTCGAACCCATTCTATTGTACACAAATTTAATTTGGTTGATGTAAATGTTAAATCTCAATGGCATGTTCTTCTTCTCGAACTCCCATGTCTACTCTAGGTGCTCTGTATATGATCATTTATAGTTGGAATTGTGGATAGTCTGTGTATAAATTGTGTTATTGTTTGAATAAGAAAGATAGGAAATGACTAGCTGAGTTTGAAAGTCCTGGAGTTTTTCTTTGGGTTTGATATAGAAGTTGATGTGTCTTTAACTTTGAGATTGCCTACAATTTAAAATGTTTTTTTAGAAATTAGGGGTATGTTGTTTTAAAAGAACAAATGTTATTTCATTTTATGGAATAGTGTCCATTTCATTTCACGTTCATTATAGCATTTTTTGCTCCTTACAAGCCCACCATCTTCCCAGATTCATTTTGAATTCCATGTTCTGTTATTGTAAATGAAATTTGAAAAGAAATAATAAAAAGGAGAAGGAAGTGACTAGTGTTTAAATTGGAAATGGAAGTGTTGTTTTGATATGGAAGTTGCATCTATGTTGCTTGAACAAGATCCGCTGGTGGTCCCCGTCCATGCTACCACATTGGTTCATTATCAACCCTTCATCTTCCCAATAACCCTATCATTCCTTGTTCAATAGTAATTAATTATTCATTTGAGCAATATGATGAATGGATTGATTGCATGTGCTTTTGTTGAGGATGATAGATCCAACCTTTGATTTTGTTTAGGTAGGGTTGATGCATGGACTATCAATATTTTTCATAACTAATTGGAACATTGCTTCAGGATAAGATTTTTCAGCAGAGGCAGTAATGGCAGAGGTAATAAAGGCATGGGAAATTGGCAGAGGGGTCATAAAAGACCTTGGTTCTCCATACCTTTTGATGTTGACCCTCATAAATTGAATCATATTTTCCAAGAAGGGTTCTTCAACCTAGTAGGCCAAGGGATCCTCCAACCCAAACTGAAATACTACCCTTCCAAGCACATCAAAACTTCTTCGTCATCTCAGTCCCTCCTCGTGTATCAATGCAACCAGAATATCCTTCCAATGGTGGTTGGAAAGAGATTGTTCAACAAACTATTGTTCATCACCACGGTTGGCCTACTTCTTCTTTTCCATTACCCCCTCCACCACCAAGGATTCAAATTTCCCAAGTTAATCATGTTGTCTCACCCATGCAGTCATCTCATTCCTATAAGAGGTTAAAAACATATGTCCCTGAGCTTGTGCAGGACAAGGGAATAGGAGTAACCACTCCCTCTAGATCATGCAAAGAATCTTATGAATTTGTGTCTTCTCTCCTTCATCTTAAGGATGATTGTTCTCATGTTATAAGTGCAGTTCAACCTCAAGGTTCCAACAATCCAAAAGTTGCCACAAAAAATTCAAAAGGGGATAGCAGTGAAAATAGGCCAAATGCCTCACACAGTAAGTATGGTTTTTGACAATGGTTAATGTTAATTTTTATGTTAAAGACAATATTTTTACTTTGACAAATTTATGGATAGGAAGCATATGTTTAGGCAATTTTTTTTGGACAACATAGATATGATACTTTTGGATATGGTCATATTATATTTTTTTGATATTAAAATATTTGATCATAATTATGAAAATGAGAGTTACAAGGAGGATATATTTGAAATCAAATGATTGAGTTTTATATTTGATTATTTGATTATTATTAAAAGAAATAATTGGGAGTCACAAGGGGTCCCACCTATTTATCTATTATTAATTAAGACCTTTATTTATATATACTATTATTACTTGTCTCAACTATTTAGTTAAGCTAATTTGACTTAACTAAATAAAGGTAGTTGAACTACCCTAACTTATTGAGAAGGAATAAAATATCATTGAAATGAGGAGACAAGGGGGAGAGAATAGAAGGGGAACTACAACGATACGTTTTTCTCTATACTAGTGAGATACTTTCAACTTTAATTCATTTTGATTTTACTGGAAAGCTTAATCCTCTTGATGACAACAAGGTCTTATTGAATGCAGCAGGATTCAAAAACTGAATCACATATTTCATCAGCTTGTTTTAAAGGTGTATTATTTATCTTTGGTAGTCTATGTATTTTTGTTTGTGCATGAATTGAATTTCATGACTGATAAAGAATATATTGCATATTCAAGTGACAACATTTTGTGGCAAGTTGATCCATATCTTTAGCTTCGATTTTCTTCTTGTTGTCATGGTCTTTTTGTATGGTGCCCATTGGAGGATTCTAAATATGACTTTGGTCCCTACACTCGTGGGGGTTTGTAGAGAGAACTCAATTTTTGTATCTCAGAATGAAATAAATGAAAAATCAGAGTATTGTGTCAGTCTCACACATGTGTTTTGATGATCTGGTTCATTCTTTTGCTTTTATCTCCATGTACACATTTGTATAATTTATGTACACATTTATGTACAACTTTGTTTAAGTTTATTTTTTTTACACGGTTATATTTACACATAAAACCATCCTTGATCCTTGTTAGTTAATACTTGTGGATTGAGAGATTATTTTTTAGTCTATAAACCCCGGGTAACATTCCCAACTATCTTGTCTTATCTCAACAAGATCTGAAAATGCTTGAGTAAGGTTTTCCATACCTTTTAATCCTCAATAATGCATCAATATTCCTCCAATTTGTAACCAAAGGTGTGGACATACGCCTACAATCCATCATTCTAAACCTGCAAAAAATCTCTACTGCATACTTCCCCTGTCCTAGGAAGAAGCGCATATCCATCAACCAAACCTCCAACCCTAGAAAATAGTGCATCAACCCTAGGTCTTTCATTTCAAATTTTGGTGCAAGGTTGACCTTGCAATCTGCTATCAGTTTCTCATGTCCAATGAGAAATAGGTAATATACATATAGTACCATTATAATAGGTGTATCCCCTGCAAGAAAGTACAATTTTGAATCTGCCTCACTCTGCTGGAATCCCATCTCTCTCAAGTAACTGTCAATCCTCGATTACCATGCCTGAGGTGCCTATTTGAGCCCATACAAGTCTATGATCAATCGTCACATGTGTGTCTCTCTATTTCCAACCTCAAATACCTTTGGTTTCTCCACATATACCTCCTCCTAAATGACTCCATTAAGGAAGGAAGTATTCACGTCCATCTAATGAACATGCCATCCCTTCTATGTTGCCAATGAAATGATTGTTCGGATTGAAGAATACTTGGCCATTAGAGTGAAAGTATCCTTGTAATCAACTCCCTCTCACTGTGAAAATCCCTTGGCCATGAATCAGGATTTGTACTTGTCCACACTTCTATCTGGTGCATGATTAACTTTGTAGATCCACTTGGATCCAACCACATTTTTATCCTATGGTCTCAGAACTACCTCCCATACATCATTTTTCGTAATGGAGGCATATTCCTCCTTCATGGCCTCTTTCCACACCTTATATTGTGCAACACTCTCATAACTAGAAGGCTCAAAATCAATAAGTTGAGTCATCAATGCCATATATCAAAGTCTCTCTAGCGGTTTTTTGTGTCAGAAGTCCCTCTCTGAAAGCCTTGCCAACCTAGAATCATTTACTGTGGACTTGTACCACTTAGGTCATGGCCTATTAATCTTCCCTTAGGGAACTACATCATGTTTCTCCTCCTCCTAATCAAATCGCTCATGATGATCATTTCCAACAGTCTCCCTCTGAACACATGTATCATGTGTCTACTTCTGTGATCATGTCTTCTGACTCAGTGCCTCCTACTCCTGGACTCCAATACTATGTCCCTGCCGATTCTCTACACTTTCTGGCAAATCCTTTGATATCCTCAATGCATGTTCCTCCTCAAGATGAAAATCTATACACACAATAACATTCTTGCGTGAAGGAATATAGATCTTGTAGGCTTTGGAAGCCTCACTGTAACCAACAAGTAACCCATTCATCGTTGTAGAGTCCAGCTTTGTCCTCTTATCTGAAGGGAAATGAAAATAACATACAATGCCCCAGATGTGAATATGACTCACATTTGGCCTAGTACATGAAAATGTCTCCTCAGGTGTCTTCTTCCCAAAAACTATGTGGGGACTCTTATTCTACAAATATTTTGAATCATTGCTCACCTCTTCCCATAAGAACAATGGAAGTTTATGATCATGAATCATAGCTCATGTTGCTCCAACCATAGTCTTGTTATTTATCTCGACCACTCCATTTTTTTGAGGATTGTAAGGAACTCTGAGTTCCTTCTTGATCCACATTGTTGTGCAATAATCCTCGAACTCCTTGGAGGTGTACTCTCCCCCATTATTCGATCTTAAGAATTGAATCCTCCTCCCGATATGGTTTTCTACTAGAGCTCTAAACTCATGAAACCTCCCAAAAACCTCATCCTTGGCATTTAGAAAGTAAATTCAGGTCTTCCTAGAGTATTCATCAATAAACAAGACAAAGTATCTAGAGCCACTCACTGACTCCACACTCATCGACCCACATATGTCAAAGTGTATCATATCCAATACTCCCTTGGACATGTGCTTGCTAGATGGAAAGGGTTTCCGAACATACTTTCCTAATGCACAACCCTTGCAAGGGTCATGCCTCTCAGTTGTAATATTAGAAAATCCAGTGATTGCCTCCCTCAAATGCCCCAAAGAACAAAAATGAATATGTATCATCCTCCTATGCCACAACTCACCTATATCCATGGTGAAACTCTCTAATGATCTCCCTGGATGAACCTGTAACATGTAGACCTTCTCCTCTTGAACCCCAGTCATCCTGTCCATATTCTCACCTGACCCACCCGGTCTAATGAACACCTTTCCTTTATGGAAAGTGACCTCATATCCTTTATCCTAGAGATCAGAGATTGAGATTTGGTTCTTGGTCAACCTTGGAACATATAACACATCACTGAAATGGAGTGGTTTCTCGGACTCCCTCTAAAATTAGATTGTGCCAACTCCTTGCGCCTTGTAGCACCTATCATCCCCTAACTCAATGACTAGATTTATGCCTCCCTCCTGCAGCCTAGTAAACCACTCTTTGCACCTTTTCATATGACAAGATGCACCATTGTCTACAAACTACATGCCAGAAAAAATTGTACTAGACATACAGGATATGAAGCATAAATCCTCCTCAAATGACTTGTAAAACTCATTCATTGTTTTTGAAGCTACCATATGTGGCTTCTTCTTCTTTCTCTCTAGACACTATGATGCAAAGTGACCCATCTTGTGACACTGGAAGCAGTTGAATTTTGAGAAGTCAATGTTTTTCTTTCCACCTTTCCTCTTCTTATTTCCCTTTGCTTTGCCTGTAAGGGCCAAACCTTCTTCCTCCTCTGTATGAGTTGAAGATGATGGTCCTACTTTACCAATCCTAATCTCTTCCTACACAAAATTATCCCATGGTCACTTCCAATCAAGGAGCTTCTCCCGAGCTACGACACCATGACCAAAATTGTCCCATTACTTAGTAAATTCATCTAGTGCAATACGCACTAGCTTAGGATCTTCAGTCTTTTCACTAAATTATGCAAGTTCATCCCTAATCTGTGTTATCCTGGTAAGATAAGGTATTACACCCTAACCTTTGGCCATCTTGGTCCCATGAAATTGCTTGCGTAGATCCATCACTCTGTTTTCATTTTTGTTTTGATAGAGGTCACTTAGGAATTTCCACACATATGTTTCCTCAACTTTTCCTAAGAGATGTGGGATCACATGGTCTTTTATCCCATCAATAATCAAGCTCTTAGCCTTAGTCTCACATTTCTTCAAGAGGACCAATTCAGTTACACATGTGGGAGCTATTTCCTTGTCACTGACATGCTCTAACACATCATTGACCTCCAGTATCATTGTCATCCTTTATTTCTGGGTGGGGTAATTCTAAGCCCCTTGTAACCTATCTTCTACCCTCAAACTCATGGCCATTTTATCAAAGTGTTATGTTCAAACCCTCAAGTTTCTAACCCTTTCTAAAAAAATTGTACGGCTACCTTGATCTGTGCTTGGATCCTCATGATTCACCTATATCTGAACAGATCTATCTGTGTGTTGTTTCCTTCATTGTTCCTGCTCTGATACCATGTGAAAATTCCTCCTAAAACGCAACACTTAATAGTTTATTAATTTTTTATTCTTTAATAACTGAATCAGCTAGGTAATTTTCTTCACAAAACTTAAATATGCAACAGAAATAAAAACCAGGATCTAACAATAAAGAAACA
Source organism: Picea abies (assembly GCA_900067695.1). Classification (NCBI taxonomy): domain Eukaryota; kingdom Viridiplantae; phylum Streptophyta; class Pinopsida; order Pinales; family Pinaceae; genus Picea; species Picea abies. The sequence continues at coordinate 7,211 of CBVK0100097628.1, forward strand.
AAAACAATCACAAAATATTACACAAGATGTTTCGGAAAATAATCCTTGAAAAAACCCAAAATAGGAAAACTGATAGAGCAGATTTGAATTTTTTTTTTTTTTGACAACAACAGGAAAATATATATATATCTTACAAGATGAGTCCACCTCCTCAAGAACTTAGAAAAAATCACAGCATTACAATTTTCTAGGCTTAGTATAGCTTTTCTCCAGTATTTGGAATAGAGATTCTTATGATCAGATGGTTGGTTCACCCACAACGTCTCCCTCAAATAGTGACCTGTCTAACCCATGTCTTATCCTCAACGTCCCCTTTTGCAATAATATTCATATCTGGAAAATAGCCTCTGCAACACCTAGAATGTGGTTTCCCTCTACTCAAGACATCCTCTATCTTTCCTACAATCCACCACTTCAAAACCTAGCTCAATCCCTCTCTCTAAGTGCTAGATCGAGCCTCCAACTCAATTGGTGTGCCCCTCCTCCTAGTCGACCTCCTATTACACTATTGATCTAGCGAAAACCCTAACTCATCAATGAGATCTATGATTGAGAGTTAATCTTAGCCTCTCAAAGAAATGGATGGTCCAGATTAAAAGAACCATCACTTAAATTTTTCACTTTTTAACTTTAGAAAATAACTCAATAAGCCAAAATTAAATTAAAACATATAATTTGAGGTTTTCCTAAGTTATACTTTAGAAAAATAATTAATACATCAACTAGGCATTTTTATTGTCCTCTCGTAGGCTGGAATGCAAGCCAAGAAGAAGACCTTTGTCGCTACACTCTTCTCAACATTTTAGCAATAAAATTCATTGTTACAACTTCCCATTTCCACTCAATAATGGGAAATGGTTGTAGCAAACCTGTTGGGTGTCTATGATCATCCTTGACCTTTTTACATTCCAAACACCTGGCAATAAAATCAACAACTTCTTTTTTCTTTCCTAGACAATAATATTGGCTCTTGAGGTTGCAATAGTTTTCTGGTAACCTAAGTGTCCACATAGGGCACATTATTCATTTCTCCCAATATCAAATTATTCAATTCCCGAGAATTTGGCACATAAATTATAACCTTGTACATGAGAATTTCATCATTTTCCATCTTATAGTCTTCAACGTTCTGCTGTAATTTACCTTGCTGAAGTTTTTCCCTTACCTCCATGTATTTCTGATCTAATTTTGTAGGCTCTAGAATTCTATCTGTCAATTCTGATTGGTACATGCTAATAGTTCTAGCATGCATCTCATGCACCCTCCTGCAGAGTGCATCAGCCACCTTGCTCTTTTTACCTTTGATATGTTTAATATCGAAATCATATTCACTGAGGAAATCTAACCACTGGCTTTTCCTAACATTTATAGTTGGTTTTCCAAACAAGTATTTCATACCACTATTATCTATCCTCAACTCGAATCTTGTTCCCATGAGGTAGTGCCTCCACATATTCAAGTCATGCATTATGGTTGCTAACTTCAAATCATGATTTTCATAGTGCCTTTCATGCTCCTTCAACTTCCTTGATTCATAGCACACCACATATCCATTCTGACTGAGGACTCCCACAAGTCCTTTGCATGCATCAATGCATACAATGAAATTATTCATTTGGGTTAGCAATCCTTAGTATTGGAGCACTTATTAATAAATTCTTTAAGTGTTGGAAACTCCTTTCACAATCCAATGTCCACTCAAACTTCACACCTTTCTTCTCTAAATAAGTAATTGGGTGTGCGATTTTAGAGAATCCTTCAATAAATCTCCTATAGTAACCTGCAAGGCCCACGAATGATCTTACTTTCGATACATTCTTTATTGTTGGCCATCCTTCAATGGCCTTTATCTTTTCTGGATATACTGTTATTCCTTCCTATGAAATGATATGGCCCAAATAATGAATTTTCTTCTGATAAAATGAGCACTTGTTCAATTTGGCATACAACTAACGCTCCCTCGATGCCTGTAACACCATTGTCAAGTGTTTCTCATGCTCTTCTTCAGAATTAGAATATATCAAAATATCATCCAAGAAGACAATGACAAACTTGTCCAAGTAATTCTTGAATATACAATTCATGAGACACATGAAGACAGTTGGTGCATTCGTTAACCCAAATGGAACCACTGTGAACTCATAATGGCCATACCTTGTTATGAAATCAGTCATGTTGATGTCTTCTTCTTTAATTCTTACATGATGATAGCCCAACCTGAGATCAATATTCGAGAATATTTTTTCATATTTTAGCTGATCAAAGAGGTCATCAATCCTTGGAAAAGGATACTTGTTCTTCATAGTTACCTTGTTCAACTTCTTGAAGTCTATGCAAAGTATCAAATTTCCATCATTTTTCTTCACAAATAATACTGGGGCACCCCAATGTGACATACTTGGGTGTATATACCCCTTCTTTATAATCTCTTCTAGTTGCATGTGTAATTCATTCAATTCAGGTGTACTTATCCTGTAACGAGTTTTATATACTAGAGCTTCTCCAAGAATCAGATTGATAGAGAAATCAATATCTATTTTGGGTGGCAATCCTGGTATTTCCTTGAATACATCTTCAAACTCTTTTAGGACTGCATAATATTCAATATTTGGCACCTTATCTTTAGGTGTCTCTTTCATATGAACTGCAAATATTTGACACCCTTTCTTGTAACTTTTCTTCAACTGCAAGACTGAAACTTCTCCGACAGTTACTGCTCTGGAAATACCTTGTACTATCCTTAAATTTCCTTCCTCGTCCAATCAAGTAAATTCCTTATTATAACAATCTAGGACAACATGATGTTGGTCTAACCAATCCATACCAATTAGGTAGTCATAGCAACCTAAAGGTATGATGTTAAAATATGCCCTAGTGTTCAGTCCATTCATGTTCATTGGACATGCCTTAACCATCTCATTAATTTTTCTTCTATCTCTTGTAGCTAGTTGCATCATCCAAGGTTTTCCAAGATTGCTTCTTGGAAATTGAAACCTCTCCACCAACTTAGGATCTAGATAAATATGACTAGCTCTCGAATCAATTAAAATAGAAATGGTTTGGTTATTAATCTTACCTTATACTTTAATCATATGTGATTGGAATTCAACTTTCTTGTTGTCCAGGGCTGCATAGATCTTAGGTACATTTATTCCCATGTCCTCCATTGTTTCATCTTGTTGTATATTGTGAGCAGTCCTCACTTTTTCACTTTTGTGAGGGAAATCTATGTACATGTGATCTCCCTTTCAACCCCAACATTGGATAGGTGGTTTCCTTGGTCTTTGTCCCAATGTCTCTGTCATTCTGGATTCTTTATTGGTTGGTTTTCCCTGAGAGTTATTTCTAAAGAATGGTGGCTTAGTCCCCTTCTTCGTCTGCTCCATATTTCTTTTCTTATTGTCTTCCCAATATTTTTGGTAAGTTATTTTCCCTTTATGTTGATTATAAAGGAACTTGTCCCTTCTTACAATTTCCTCCAGTGTCTTGGAATCATCGTATTGTATCATGTCACTGATAAATGATGGCACCCCACTCAAAAATATATGAATCTTAACTTGCTCATTCTTGATGAAGGAAACATATTTTAGTATCTCTAAAAACATCCTTTCCTACTCATCTATGGTCATACTCCAAATCTCGAGTTCAAATAATTCCTTCATTCTCTTATCATAGTATATCTTAGTCAACTATTTTCTTTGAAAATACCTCTTGAATTCTCTCCAAGTCACCTTTTTCTCATCAATGTGTTGTACCTGCACAAATTGGTCCCACCACATTGATGCTTTTCCCTTGAGCTCATAAATAACAATTCTACCTTCTACCTGTGAAAAATAATTATGCAATTGAAAATACTTCCTCATGTTTAGAAACCATGTCTCTGCTTCATCATCCTTCTTACATTCACCATCAAAAGTAGGAGGCTTGATTTTTTTCGTTTCTCCCTATAGCTCATCCACCCTAGACTTCTTCTTATGCTTCTTGACAGGACATGAAATGTTGTGTGATCTCCTAGTGGAATGCCTTGGAGAGTGATGGTGCTTCATGAAAACACTTTTTGTTCTCCTTCTCTTATCATTAGACTTATGGCTCCCTGATCTGATTGACTCAGTCTCCTTATCCATCTTCTTCTCTATTTTGTCCAAGCTCTGCATTAACTTGATGTTGAAGTCTTCCTTCTTCTCCTTGGCTTTCATAAATGTTCGATTATGAACTTTATAACTCAGGACATCCTTTTGCAAACTTTTTATGGTCTTTACCAAGTTCATGCTTTCTTCCTTACCTTCTCCATGTCCATTTTAATTTGTACCTTCATTACCCATATAAACAAACATTCCTATGAGCTCTTCTTCATGGTTGTAAACTCCCTGCACATCTTCCATGATTCTAAACTTTTGTTGATCATGTTCTGATCTAATGTTGTTAACTCTATATCCAGTGTGCATACTTTTCTATCTCACACCAATACTTTGTGCTCATTGCAAGCACTACACCACACAACTCCAGGCTTTAGTGTATTCACATTGAGTGTCAATACTCCCTGTGTGCCAATATTCAGTCACACACCAATATCTATTGAGCACAAATTTTGTGTTGCGCACATATATTCTACGTGCACTGAAAGAAATACACCACACAACAACATGGTTTAGTGTGTTCATATTGCACACCAATATTCACTATGAACTAATATTTTGTCACACACAAATATCTACTGAACAAAACTTTTGTTTCGCATACATATATTCTGCGCGCACCACAAGCACAATGTTTCATGCACATCAACAAATCGTACTGTTCTCTACCAACATTCCAAGTGCACACCTTGCGCATCACATTATTAATCATGCACCACAAACTCTGCACCCTACGATGCCAAAATTTAGTGTGATTTTTCAGGCACCCATAATCTGCACACGCCACCAACTATACATAGCGCAGTACCAAAAATAAGTGTACATACCATGTGTACCATTTTTTTCTATGAAACCCCAAATGTTTAGTGCGCACACCTACACAACATTATTTTTTCCACATCACCAGCTCTAAACGGTGCAATAACCCATTTTAATGCACACTCATGTGCACCTTTATTTTTCTGCACATCACTACTACTTAGTGTGCACAATATTTTCAATGCTTAACTGATTTTTCCATAAATTTTGATGAAAAAGTTGGGACTTTTGCCTGTTTTTCACCCAATTTCTACCATGCACATTCTGCAATCATGAAAGTTTCTCAATTTCACTGCAATATACTCAAATTCAACCTATACAACAACAATGTTTTGTGTGCGATGTTGGTTGATATTCTAGGTGCAAGTTTTCCAATTCATTCATGAATTGAGAATTTTATTCATACAATTCCACTCAATATGTCGTGGCTTCTCTGTAACTTCAAATTCGACCAATCCTTGTCTAAATTTTCTTAAACAGGGATTAAAATTAAGAATATCTCATCATTTAACCAAATTTCCCCAAATTCTCCATGAATTTAATAACATAGATTGGGGCTTTTTACCCAGTTCCACTCAATTGCTTCCAGTTTCCGTCCTGGACGGACTATAACTTGAAATTTGGCTACTCTCGAATTCGATTCTTTGTGAGAATATGCTTAAACATTATGCTAACTTGGCCTTTCCAGGCTCAATGTTGAAAACTAATCTCTAATACCACTTTGTAACATACCCAACCACCCTTGTTGGGTCACGTCATGCAAAACTCTCTTGCCATCAGTTCTAAGACCACTTTGTAACATGCCTAGCCACCAACTTGGCTATGCCACTTAAAATTTATAAAATCTGATACCTTATTTTAATATCTCCATTACCAGCAGCTCAACAAAATTGCTCTAATAATAATTAAAACATATAAATACTCTGCAATGCACAATTATATACATAATCATAAAAGAAATATACATCCAACGTAAATAGGATAAACCCATGAAATAAAATGCATAATTATTACAACAACACATGATTTAACACACAATTGACACTTATCTTTGATTAAAGGACACCAATTGTCTGCAAACCTTCCACATTCCTCCCAGCCTTAGACTGCACTACTCATAACTCTTAGCAGTGGGTCACCCCTGAGTTGGGGATAAACTCCACTTGGGTAAGGTATCCTAACCAGGCTAAATAATCTCGTTAAATAGGAAACTTAGTCACATGTAACTCAGTCACAAAAAACTTCGTTACGGGTGCCAATTCATACTTACAGCATCCCTCATTCTCCACATGCATGTCCCACCCCAGGAAGTGTTCCCCTTCTCTGCTAAAAAATCCTTTGGCTACCCCACTTCCCTTCTAGGGATTCAACAACAGGCCAGACAAGAAGTCTCATAGCCCTGTCGCTATAGTCTGGCACCTTGAGAAACAATTCCTAGCAATTCTTTCACTTGGAGAGAATGCAATGTCCTACGGGCCTGACTACCCACCTCTTTAGTCCATCTGTCGAAGATAATCAATGTACAGATATCTTTGATAGGAATAACGGGGTTCGATCATAGTAACAATAGGCTCATAACCATCCCCTGATGATTGAAGCATGATCCCACAAGATGTACTAAGTCCATACTATATGAATGCATGTTCCCAACTTGACACTTGTCATGTTGAGAAATTCCTTTGGTCCACATGTCCCCCTCCTTCATACTTAGGATAAAATAATATCCATACTTAATACTTTAAGGAATATTAATATAATATTCCTTTTTTGGGATTAAGCCCCCTTAACTTATCCCCCTTAACCTCAACTAGTGAACTTTTCCCCCATACTCTATTACATGGTTGTCCTGTCGTAGTGATGTATTTTCATTATATTTTCATATGATTACATTTACAATTTCAGTACAATAGTACTGTTCTTTTGCATCTAGACTCACTAGCCTCAAAATACAAAGATCACACACTAAACTAGTGTTTGAAGAACTTCTAGGATGCGCACACTCTTCTTTCAGTGTGCCACCCTCATGCACTTACATAGGTGAGCGTTACAACATGACGTATATACAAAAGGCTCTCTGGCCTCCAAAATCGCACAATAAGTTGATGTGCGCTAAATCTTGGAATGTGCACAATCTTCTTTTTAGTGCACCACCCTTGTGCACTTACACCGATGAGCGTTGTGTACATGGAGTTGTTCCTCATTTAGTGTGCCATTCCTATGCACTTACACCTATGAGCATTCTATCCAGGTGAGAGAATTGTTGGGAATTGATTTCCTAAGGTGCCAAACTACAGATACATGATTAGAGACTTCATGTTTGGCCTATTGTTGAAGCCACAGAAGGGAAGTGTAGCAGCTGAGGAGCTATCGAGAAAAGAAGGGACACACTTCCTGGGGTGGGACAAACATGTGGGGAATGAGGGACTATAGGCTGTTAGTTTAATTTGGAACCTAAGTATGATATTTTTTTGTTCAAGAGACCTTATTTCGGGTTATATTCCCCTACCTAGGTGGAGTTTGAGCCCCAACTCGAGGGTGACCGTTGTTGAGAGTTCATTAGCAGCATGTCTAAGGCTGGGAGGAACATGGAAGGTCTGCATGTAGTTGGTGTTATTTTCATGAGATAAGTGTTCTTCATGAGATTATTTTATTTACTGTATGTATAATTATGGGTTTTTTGTTATGGAATTTATATTATGATTGTGTTTATAAATTATTATTGTTATTCTTCTTAACTCTATTCATATGCAGAACATAACAGTAAAAACAAAATTAATGGTATCAAAATTCGTAATTCGAATGTGGCATTTCCCAGTGGGGAGTTGGGGAGGTGAGAGATTTTTTGCATGACTTGGTCCATCATGGGTGGTTGGGTTCGTTACAAAGTGGTATCAGAGCTTAGGTTTTCAACACTGAGCCTGAATGGGCCAATTGGTGAAACGTAGAAGTGAAAAGTATAGACTATGCAAGAAAACTATTTGATGAAATGACGGAAAAAGGATGTTTGAAATTCATTTGTTGAAATTATGGCATTGAGATTGAGATAAATTTCATGGGTAATGTGAAGAATTGAGCTGCTTTAAAAAAAAATGAACATAAGCAAATCAGAATTATTTTTTGGGAATTTGTGTTAAATTCTTGTGTTGTACTTTTTTATTTATGTAATTAATTTCATGGGTTTCTCATGTGTGAGATGCATGTACTTTTTTGTTATTATTGGGTATAAATCTATGCGACTGTAGGGCATTTGATGAATTAAATCAGTATCAAAGAGTGGAAATTTTGCTGGTATGACCCATCAGGTAGTTGGGAATGCTACAATATGGTATCAGAGCTATTCAAGAGAGAGTTTTTGTGTGACATGCCCATCCTCGGTGGCTGGGTATGCTACAAAGTGGTATCAGAGATTAGGTTTTCAACACTAAGCCTGGGTGGGCCAATTAGTGGGATATAGAAGTAAAACATACATACTATGCAAGAAAATTGCTTGACAAAATGCCAAAAGAAGGATGTCTGAAATTCATTTATTGAAATTACGGTAGTGAGATTGAGAGAAATTTCATGGGTAATGTGAAGAATTGAGCCTCTTTAAAAAAAAAAATGAACATGAGAAAATCAGAAAAAAAAAAATTGGGTATTTTTTTGTACGATGATGTTGGCATGGCATAGAGGCCACATGTCAGAGGACATGGTAGAAGAAATACATGTGCTTCCATGGTGGTAGGTACATGTTGGATGGGATTACAGTTGGAAGGTATGATGTGGAGCCATGTGGCAGGCTAAGTGTCAGTTACACGAAACTGCGGTAAGATCTTGGATAAGGATTAAGTGTTGGGATTTCTCTAACAGACTTACAAAAGATTATGAGTCTGCAAGTCTGCAAGTCCACATAGATGGAAAAAGGGTTAGGTGTTGGGATTTCCTAGACAAACTTACACAATATTATGAGTCTACAAGTCCACATGTCCGCAAAGATGGAAAAATGACTAAGTGTTAGGATTTCTCATACAGACTTACACAAGATTATGAGTCTGCAAGTCCACGAGCCCGAAAAGATGGAAAAATGACTAAGTGTTGGGATTTATCGAATAGTATTACATAAGATGATGAGTCTGCAATTCCGCGAGTCCACAAAGATGGAAAAATGACTAAGTGTTTGGATTTCTTTGATAGACTTACACAAGATTATGAGTCTGCAAGTCTGCGAGTCTGCAAAGATGGAAAAATAACTAAGTGTTAGGATTTCTCAGATAGACTTACACAAGATTATGAGTCTGGAAGTCCATGAGTCTGCAAAGATGGAAAAATGACTAAGTGTTGGGATTTATCGGATAATCTTACACAAGATTATGAGTCTGCAAGTCCGCGAGTCCACAAAGATGGAAAAATGACTAAGTGGTGGGATTTCTCGGACAGACTTACACAGGATTATGAGTCCGCAAGTCTGCGAGTCCGCAAAGATGGGAAAATGACTAAGTGTTGGGGTTTCTTAGACATAATTACACAAGAATATGAGCATGCAAGTCCGCGGGTATGCAAAGATGGAAAAATGACTAAGTGTTGGGATTTATCGGACAGTATTACATAAGATTATGAGTCTGGGAGTTCATAAAGATGGAAAAATGACTAAGTGTTTGGATTTATCAGACAAACTTACAAAATATTATGAGTATGCAAGTCCGCGAGTCCGCAAAGATCGAAAAATGAGTAAGTGTTGGGATTTCTCAGACAAACATACACAAGATTATCAATTCGCAAGTCTGTGAGTCTGCAAAGATGGACAAATGACTAAGTGTTTGGATTTATCAGACAGACTTACACAAGATTATGAGTCTGCAAGTTTGCGAGTCCGCAAATATGGAAAAATGACTAAGAGTTGGGATTTCTTGGATATACTTACACAAGATTATGAGTCTGCAAGTCAATGAGTCTACAAACATGGAAAAATGAATAAGTGTTGGGATTTCTCAAACATAATTACACAAGATTATGAGTCTGCAAGTCCGCGAGTCTGAAAAGATGGAAAAATGACTAAGTGTTGGGATTTCTCGGACAGACTTACACAAGATTATGAATATACAAGTCCGGGAGTCTGCAAAGATAGAAAAATGACTAAGTGTTGATAGCGGGTCATGGAAGGTTCTTGGAATGGAGAGTATAAATAACCACCTAGAAAATTGATTTTGGAAATTTATTTCACGAGGAATTGGAAGAAAGGATTTTGATGCATTATTGGAATAGAATTGTTCATAATTTATCATGAATCTGTTAAATTATTTATTCTAACAAATCTTGTTTCCTGCACATTTTTGTAGAGTTCATAAAATTTAGATCAAAATCAGGATCAACATAGAGATCAACAAAATGGAAGATATACAAAGAACTTACAACCATGAAGAGGAAGTCAGGGGGTTGTATGTCAGTTTGAATAATGAAGGTACAAATGCAAATGAACAAGGAGTAGGCAAGGAGGAAAGCATGAACTTAGTAGAAACCATAAAAATCCTGCAAAATAATGTACAAAGTTATAAATATGAAAATGAGAGGCTTATGAGAGCGAAGGAGCAATGGGAAGGATTTAACATCAGGTTAATGGAGAGATTGTACATAATAACGAAGAGGATGGATAAGGAGACCTAGTCAAGCAAATTTGGGAGTCACAAATCTCATGATGAGAGGAGAAGAACAAGAAGTATTGCAAGGCATCACCAACACTCCCCAAGGCATTCAACTAGGAGAGAACATAGTAGTTCAATTCCATCCTTTGTCAGGAAGCATATGAAGAAGTATGGGGTGGATGAGCTACAAGGGGGAATGAAAAACATAAAGCCTCCTTCATTTGATGGTGAACACAAGAAGGATGAGGATGAAGAGACATGGTTTCTAGGAATGAGGAAGTATTTTCAACTGTATAATTAATGTTCACAAGTAGGAGGAAGAATCACCATCTATCGGCTCAAAAGAAAAGCGTCAATGTGGTGGGATCAATTTGTGTACTTGCAACACTTTGAAGAGAACAAGGTTACTTGGAGGGATTTCAAGAGGTATTTTCACAAAAAATATTTGACTAAGAAATAATATGACAAGAAAATGGAGTTATTTGAACTCAATATTGGGAGTATGACCATAGATGAACATGAAAGGAGGTTTTTAGAGTTGTCGAAATATGTTTCTTTCATCAAGGATGAGAAAGTTAAGATTCATAGGTATTTGAGTGGGCTGCAACCATAAGGAGATCTAAATGCCTTTATGATCAGCATAAAGGAAGACCAACTTTCCAAAAATATTGGGAAGATAAGAAGAAAATAAATATGGAACAAAGGAAGAAGGGGACTAAGCCACCATTCTTCAGAAATGATTCTCACGGAAAACCAACTTCTAAAGAACTAGAATGACCGAGACATTGGGGAAAATAGAAATGCAAACACCTATTCAATGTTGGGGTTGTGGGGAAGATAATATGTATAAAGATTTCCCTCGTAGAGGTGAAAAAGTGGGGATTGTTCACAATGTATTGCAATTTGATACAATGGAGGACATGGGCAGAAATGTACCTAAGATCTACATAGCCCTGCAAAATAAGCAAGTTGAGTTCTGGTCACATATGATTGAAGTGGAAGGTAAGATCAACAAACAAACCATTGATATGTTAATTGATTCAAGAGATAGTCATAGCTATCTACATCCTAAGATCATGGAAATATTTCATTTTCCAAGAAGCAAGTTTGGAAAATCTTGGTTGGTGCAGATGACTACAGGAGCTAAAAGACAAATTAATGAGATGGTTAAGGCATGCCTGTTATCACTAAAATTTCATTTGTAAATGGTTACAAGAATCCAACATCTCCAAACACCTATTAGTTCATCCATGACCCGAAAAATGCATTTTCAAAGGGCACAAAACTATACAACTAGTTATAAAATCAACATGCGCTCAGAATACAAAGGAAGCACTTGCACGTGTGCTAATCGAAAACACTGGAAAATCACACATGCACTCGATGTGCGACTATGGATGCAAAAAGATGCACATACCTCAGAACAACGCATTTATGATTTTGGTCGGCCTTCCACCCACTTATGGTTCATCTTTCAAGTCGATTTGACACCCAAATCTGAGCTGAATCCTAGTGGGGGGTTGGTCAAAGACCTAAGGGTTCCCTAAAGAGCCCCTTGTTCACACTAAATACTGGTTGAATAATGCCTCAAAGCTTTGCTATAGAAAGAGGCCATGGGTGCACTACATTTCCAAGAATTCATTTGTATTGTTATGATGCCTATATTCTCTTGGAGGATCCTCTTTCCTCATCAAGAGCATACAAGCATTATTTCATTCAACTATTCACATCGCCTCTTGAGTGAATGAGCTTTGGATTTCTTCACCATTTCCTTCTAGTTTGCTATTTGTAAGAAGAGCTCAATCTTTGGGGGTTCAAGAGCCCTCCCTTGGAGGAAGAGGGGACCCATAAGTCTCCCTTTCTCTTTGGTGTTTTCTGACTAATACAATCTATCCATTAGTGGCATGAATGGTGTTTATTTTTGGTTCTAATATCCTTATGCACTCTAGTTTAGTTTCTTTTATCATTTTTAGTTTAGTTGTTTGTTCATTTCTCATGCTTGATGTTTCTAACTCTTTCATTCACCGTTTTATTGTCCATCTAACCCAACTGGACTTGTAAGCGTCCTTATTTTGCTCATTTAGGTGATGAAAGGGATGCAACAGATTGATGACTCCACTAGGGACAGGTATCAATTTCCTCCCCATTTGGGTTATTTGAGCACTTATTTTTGGTTTATTTAACTTGCAGGAACCATAACTGGCCCATGCCTGTCGACAAGAAGCTAAATTCAGAGCTGAGCTAAGAGAATTTCATCCGAAATTTTATTCTCAGTTGTGTAACAGAAAGTGTGCGGGTTTTTTAACCCATAGGCGTGTCTTCCGATAACATGCGCCAAACTCTTTGTGTTGCTCAGCGCATTCTGCACACCTGTGCCAACAGGTCGTTTTTAATTTCCACATTGGCGCCATATGCACGTCTGTCTACTTTGTAACCCATGCATATGTCTAGAAAATCAAATATTGTAAGGGTTTTTGTGATCTATTGAAGGCCCATAGCCTTCTTGAGCTTGATTCTATGCAGATTGTAATATGCACCACACTTAGATTCTGTCTCCACATGAAGGGTTAGTCAAAACCTAGGCACTTAGGGGGTTAAAATCTATATTTATTCTCTTTTTGCTTTCATTTTTCCACATGGATGGCTTGCTTTGATTAAATATTAAGTTGGAATCATTTTATATCACATATAAATAACACTTTCATTGGGACCAGAAGTTGAATGTCAAATATTGAGTATGCTCTTCTGTCGTGCCATACAACAATCTTGAGAATCAAAAAAACAATTGAGGGAAAATTTCATCTCCCTTAAAATCTTTAGGAGAGGACAACAACCCCCTCTTGACTCCTCTTAGTTTCTTTTTCAAACATATCTTAAATTTTTAAGGGCCCATACATGCCCACATGCTACAAATATAGGATAGTTTTGAATTTACTTTCTTAGATTACATCACTAGGGAAGTTTAAAGGTTTTGTAACGGGCCCATACATGCCCAGATGTCCACAATCTAGGATAGTTTTGAAGCTTTGTTAAATTAAATCACACTAGGGATTTAAAGGATTGGTAAGGACCCACATGTCCACATGCTAGTACTCTAGGGACTATAAATTTTTGCAAGGTTGTACCAATGGAATTTAGTAAATTAGGTAATCAAGACTTGTAAGGACCACACGAAGTCCTCATGTAGCAAGGTGACACCTATCTTATTAAAAAATTGGCACACTTTCACTTGTTCACAAACAAAGTCACTACTCACTCACATAGCTTCATCTAGAAATCGTGGACATTGAAGTAAGTTTCCTCCAAAGGGATTCTGCAATTCCCCACCCTTTTTATTGATGAAACTATCCACTCCCACTTAATTTCAATGAGATTGGTTCACACCCCCAATCTCTCAAACAACCACATATAAAAAATTTCTAAAAACTCATTAATTTTTCCTCTACAGGAGGTGCCAAAATATTTTTTTTAGTCTAGGTAGGATCTCAGGGATAGACATCCAAATAATTCCCTGTTATCTGGTTATCCCATCTTCAAACAATAGAAGTTGACAAATAGGGAACTTTTAAATCCTCCAAGTCAAGTGTTCCTACACCATAAGGCATGGAGATACCCATGAAGGGTCGAAGGCTGAGGTTTGGTTGTTCTGTGCGTCCCCCTTGAGGCACCCACCTCTTGGATGAGATCAAGCCCGTGATCCATTTTTGAGGCCAAAAATCTAAATGTCGCACTTTGACCGAGGTACCTAGTGACCAAATTTTAGGACATCTACCCAGGTGGCAATTGTGGGCTGCAATTGCACCTTGATCAAATTTTGTGTGGCTATTGGGAAATATCACCAACTCTTTCGGAATATGCACCCTCTATCCCTCATTATAACTGATTACTTCATCTTTTACTAGTTCCTCTTACAGTGGATTCAGACCCCACTGTCGAGTGCTATTGGAAGGTCCAGTGCTATTTGAGAGGAAGGACGTTACATATTTTAGGACACAAGCATTTTTTTTCTTTGTTCTCCCATGCGAACAAACACTACCTAGCCATATGTATGTTTCTTTGTCAAATTGATTTATGTATGATGCTCTTGTGATTGCATACGATTGTGAGATATATATTGTGAAGGTCAAAGACTTATAAATTAATACGCTTGTTCATTTATTTCTCTCATCACCATTTTCACACATCCAATTTGCTAGCGAACATCATAGGGGACCCACAAAATCCCTGCTATCCTAGACGCTTGCTAAATGTCCCTCCTATTCTAGGGGGAGTTCCTAGTCTTTCCAACTCACTGGCTCCACCTTCTCACACCCCTGTGAGTTCTACTATCTTGGGATCATCTTTGCTTGGTTCCACGTTACTTGGGTCCACTTCCCAAGGTCAACCGTCCACTCGCTCTCCTTTACACAGAAGCATGGGGAAAAATTCTTCTCAAGGGGGAAGTACAACCCCACCTAGCCCCTCTCACAGGTCAGATACAAAAAACACTCACACCATGGTTGGGACTAACCCTCCACCACCACTCTAGATTCCATACTTGGCTTCTCTCAACATACTAGATCTGAGCAAGCTCACTAATGATCCTATACTGAATGACCCCACATGGGCTGCAATGCCTATGAAACTACCTTCAGACATCCCCAAGTTTGAAGGAAAGGTAGGAAACAACCCTGCCAACCATGTCATGATCTTCCACTTATGGTGCTCTTCAAATAGCATCATGGACGATTCCATCTGATTAAGTTTATTCCAATGCACACTCACTGGCCTATCATCCAAGTGGTATGTAGATGAAAAATCAGGGTCCCATGTGACTTTTGAATCTTTGGCCAAATCATGTTTGACCTTCTTCCAATTACCAAGATGTCATGACAATGGTATTGAACTACTCTCTGACTTTAAACAAACCTCAGCTACACATATCGTTGACCACATTCACGAATGACATTGACGACGTAGTTTATGCAAAGCAGAAACCACCAAACAACAATGCCTTGATTGGTTTCTCAGATCACGTGTCTCCCTCCTCGGTAAAGATGTAGCTTCCAGCTTCCCCAAATCCAAAGAAGAATCCATCAGTAAGGCTCAACAATATGACCTCATCTATTCACAGTTAGGATACTTATACACAATACTACCTAACCTCCCAAGACCCGTACCATTCAACCAGGACAAACTTGGGATGTCTCACTCAATGGATGGATTGATTGGCACCACCACACACCACAATCCACAATGCCAACAACCACCTATGTATGGAACAAATCAATACCCATCGGTATATGGAGGACCCCCTTATTATCCTCCTCCCTCGTATCAACACCCATACCCTGTTTCCATTCCACCACCCATAAGTGGACCCCCGTCAGCACCCACAATGCACATAGTTGTCCAACCAAGTTCTGGTACCCCTTCTACTTCATCTTACACCTTAAGCACTAGTGATAGCGCTACGCCTTCCTATGTACCCTATGGATCATTACCTCAAAATAATATGTACTTTCCCTTTTCTGGCCCTCCACATCCCATGGCTCCACCACAAGGACACCCACACGTTGGGGTTAGTTTTGTCCAAGCCTCTCCCATTCAACAATATCAAAATTTTGAACAACCCAATATGGAAAATCTGACCCATCATTCGAATAATGCCAAAAAGAAAAGAAAAAACTAAAAAAATAATCCAGGACCAAGAGGGAACCACCCCCAACAGAACCAACCTGCCCGGGGCAACCAGAAATAGGGGAGCCAGAACCCCCAAGGGGGAAATATGAACAAACACCAAGGGAAGAATAACAAAAATCTTAGGACAAACTTCCCTTGTGTCCTTTGCGGTGAGTATGGCCATTATACTCACCATTTCCCTCAAATCACCAAATTTAAATGGATGAAAGAATCCAGAAATGGACCACGTCCCCCAACACCACCTGCCCCTCAGCAGGCCCCACAACAATATGTGCAGCAACCACCCCCATCCGTGATACAAAACCCCATTCCACACCAAGGGGTGATGAACACCCAACAGGAGATGCATCCTACCCCACCCTAGATGGGATAGTATCCCAACCCAGGCACTTCTACAGATTGCACTATCCTCCTCACTAGCAAGGAAGAGGTTCTTCTACAAACACATAGTCGTCAATACAACACACCCCCTGACTCTGCTCCGACTATCTTGGAAGTAGTCGCAGTCACAAGTGGACCACCTTTGATGATTCCACGCCCTAATACTAAGACACCCCTTCGTATTCCCCGCATCCCATTATGATGGAATGTCAACAAACCTCAGGCTAGGTGATGCAGGAGCATCACAAGAAGCCAACCAAACGAGCATGAAGGCAGAAGACAGCTGGAAAGTGCAACACACATTTTACATGTTTTGGAAATGTTTTTGAAGCATTAATGAAATGGTTAAAGGGAAGCGTACTTGCGTATTGTAAACAGATCATGAGTGATTCGCTCTCATCTGTAGGAGGTAGAGGCATTTATGCATAGTTAATGAAAGTAGGTAGGTTTGAATTAGAGATTTGACAATTTAGAAGAACAAGAAGGAAAACAACTATAGACACCCATCATTTTTGTATCATTGTATCATTAGAACATTAGCATAGATTAAGAGAAGGGAGAGCTATAGCAGAGAGTTGAGAAGAAGAACTCATGTACATGAGTTTTGAATTAATATATGAAGTTTTAATTTATATTTATGGTGTTATGATGTTTTTTGTTTGTACATGTTAAATGGTCTTCTTACAGTTGTTTTATGCTATCTGTTATGCATTTGCTTTAGTAATATGAATGTATGATTTCATGTTGAATGTTTGAAATCTGAGAGAAGGAGAATGAGTTTCAAGAAGAACTGAGTTGTGAAGAAAGCTCAGAAGGGTTAGGGACTTCGAATCATTCAAGAGAAAGCAGGAAGCCCAAGTGGTGTGTAGAAGTCATATCCCAGAGAAGGATCACAGAGTCGATTTTTTTTTGAACCAGAGGTTCTTGAGGAGGAACTGAATGGTTGGAATTCTCCAAGGGGAACTCCCGAAATAGCAAGGACTGTAGGATCCAAGAAAGTTGCAGGGAAGTTAAGCATTGGAAAGATCCACCTTCAAAGGGCAGGATTTAACGTGGACCATTGATTTAGATAATTGGACCATCAAGATCATTTCGGTATTTCAGGGGTCATAAGTCTGAAGTGTGGATGAAACCTGTGGTTGATCAAATCCCTTAAACGGGAAAAGAGTTTTCATGTATAAAGGCGAAGAGTGACGAGGTACGAATTTTGAAACTTCGGAATTCAGGGTTTCGGAGGTCCTGAGGACGAGTGATCGGGACACAGGAAGGAGGAAAGTCCGAAATCGAAAGTCACGGCAGGATATTTTTTCGGCATTTCAAGAATCGACATTTCGACATTTCCATTGACAAGGAGTAGGGTACTCCACATCATAAGCTCTGAAATTGTGAAACGCAAAGAAGTTGCGGAGGAGAGTTTCGACATTTCAGCATTTAAGGATCTGGGATCTCGAGGAGACAATGATTGGAATCGAGAGCATCACAAACTTCCAATACACGAAATCGTGCCAACCATCGGATCTAGGGAAGAACCATAGTTGTTGATCTCCTTAGAAGTGGGATAGCACCATTTCAGTGTTTCAAATTTCGGCTTACCAGGAATCTTGATGACAAGGGACGGGACATAGTGAAAGGGAAATCCCGAAGTCGTGAAGCATGATAGAACTTAAAGGGGATTTTTGGGATTTTGGCAATTCGGGTTTTGGGACTCTAGGAGTCGAGAGATAGAGTTGCACTTCATCGCAACTCTTGAAATCACGAAGAGTAGGAAGTCGAAAAGGTAGGGTCCCAGGTACTTGTTGGAGGACACATGTGAAAAAGGTCATAGGGTTGGTCAAACGTCGGGGAAACTCCCAAAAGATCATAAGGGGAGGAATTTCGGAAATTGGGAAATCACAAGGAAAGAGGGATGTGTGTTGGTCATCCACTCAAGTCCCAAAAATCCGAAATAAGTGGCAAAAAAGGTCATGAGTTTGGTATTTCGGGTTTCGGAGGTCAAAGAGGTAAGGCCCTCATCGAAAGGATTCGAAAAATCGCAAAGCCCGAAACCCCGAAAAGATGAAAAACCGTTGAGGAGCCAAAGATTGATGAACGTGTCAGGATTCAGGAATTTGGCACTTTAGGGGACAAGAGATCAGTGTGGTTGTAGTGAAGATCCTGAGCAGATCTCGGCCCAAGGGCAGGGGGTCTACGTCACTAGGGAAGCACACAATTATAGTCTGGTCAATGACTTGGCACAATCTCCTGTTGCCATGTCAGTTTTAGAAGTCCTTTAATCCTGCCCTACTCAATGGAAGTCATTACTTTTCGCCCTGGGGGTAGTCGACCCTGTTGACACTCAACTCATCACCTTCGATCTTTATAGTGGGGAACCTTGTCTCCCTGCTCTGGTATCTTTCCAAATATTATTTAAAATTCGGAACAACACAGTTCATCACTGCATCATTGATGAAGGTGCATCCACATGCATCATGTATAAATCCGTATGGCAGAAAATTGTCTTCCCCAAGCTCATACCATCTGCCATCACTTTGAGAGCTTATGACGGATGACCATCCTCTCCCGAAGGTATCTTTCAAAATGTCCTCATTGAACTCAGGGGAAAAATATCGTCATTAACATTAATCTTATCGATTCCCCTCTCGATTACAATATCTTATTCAGACGTAGCTACATGTACGTTATGAAGGTTGTGGCCTCTTCTGTGTTTCTCACAATGATGTTCCCCCACAGTGGGAAGATCGTCACCATTGACCAAGTGTCACATTATGAGCCCAACCATTTCTCCAACATCGATAACATCTTACCTTTTGTCCACACTAATCCCGATTCCTACCAACTCATCGATATGGGTCCCAAAATTTTCAAAGACCCATCCTTTCTACGGACATACCATGGAGCACCACCACTCATGCATCCCTCATCACAAGTCTAGGTCATCTCATCCAATGGAATAGAAACTAGAGATACCCTTCCTCCCACAGAGGCTTCCTTACCATTTGACATCCCATTCGTCATAGAGCTCCTTCCACTAGAATCCCCTAAAAACTCTTCAGCCCCACCTGTTCCCAATTTCACCCTCCCCCAGGGCCACATCCTGATTTGGGAGATAGTTCCCCAAGCCATTACTCAAATCCCCTTCTTTTACCCCCCACCAGGCATACAAGATTTCCAAGTAGCTCCAATGCTTACCCTTCCCAATATGGTGCTGGAAATACCAGTATGGTATATACATCCACCTACAATGGTCCCTAAACCGTCCCTCCCTTCCCAAACAAAAGGAATCTCGATGCAGATTCTAATACTTACTCTAACCGCACCACACTCACCCCCACTCACTAGCACAACTGCTATAGTTGGAGGTAGAAGGAAGAATAAAGAGCCCAGCGCTCCACTTCCACCACAAATTCAGCCTCCTTGCACACTATGCAAGAAAGAAAGACACCCCACTAATAAATGCCCATCTCTTCCTAAGCTACACAATTTAATTCAACTCCCTCAGGCAACGACACCACTCGTCACTTCCTCCGGTACTACCACTACATCCCCTAATACAGGTAGAAAAGGGAGGCGAATGAAATTCGCATGTGCCATTTGTTCAGAGTATGGCCATTACACTCACCATTGCCCAGTGTTACCTCAATTTCGACAGATGCTAACAACAGTCTGCCAGAGATTTCAGTAAGAACCCCTTCCATCTGCATCATCTTAACCACATGTCACTGACATCCACTATGTCATGACCTGAATCAATGAACATATGAGATGTTCATTCTCTCTATGTGAATCACTTAATCATTTCACATATCAATGTCCCATGATCATTGAATAAAGGCATCACCAAATGGCCCTTATTCAAAACCCTACACCCCCGCCACTGGCAGTAGAACCAATGCTTATCCCTACTCAATCCCTTGATGTTGTTCATATATTCTCTCCTGAGCCTGAGGCACTCCTTACTCCTCCATGATTCCTGGATAGTTTATATGAAGATTTTCCCCCAAATCTCCCCAATTCTCCAGTTCATTTCCCCACAAAAATTTTACGCTCGACTACCATTTGAAACCCATAGTATCTTGATATTTGGTATATGTCAAGTGAACCATCGCAACCCCCTTGTGTCACCCCCCTAAGTCTTCACCACTAGAAGACAACCACACAGTGACACTCACCAATGTTACTCTCCTAGATCCCCTATATTCTCGACAGTTCCACTGCGACGAAGGCATCCTCGAGGAATTAACTACCCCTGAGTGCCCATGGGATCCACTCCATCACTGAGCACTCTTTCTTTCATAGGAATCCTTTGCGCCACCTAAAAAAAACTCCATATACGCAATCAAAACCAAAGACTTTATCCCATCAGGGCATATAGATTGGTTCAATAACCCTATCCCTGCCCCTGACACTTTTGAATAAGGCAACATGGCCAACATTTCCCCCACCATCAAAATTGATATTTCCATTAAACCTGGAACCGTCGAAGAAATCACCATAGGCGTTGCATTCTCTCCTGAAGAAATCATAACTTACAAAGCTCTCTTCCAGGAATACTAGGACATTTTTGCTTGGTCATACACAGAGATGCCTGACCTTGATCCCTCTATTGTCGAGCATCATATAGACACATGGCCTGATATCACACCTGTATGACAAAATAAAATTCCACTACACCCATCCAAAGCAGCGTTCATCAAATCCGAGATTGAAAAATTACGTGCAGGTGGGTTCATATACCCCATTGCATATACATCATGGGTCTCCAACCTCGTCCCTGTTAACAAAAAACAAGGCACTATCCATGTCTGTACGAAATTTCGCGATCTCAATCACACCTATACCAAAGACAACTTTTCAACACCCTTTATTGACCAAATTATCGATGATTGTGCCATCCATGAGGCTTTGTCTTTCATGGACGGTGTCTCTGGCTACAACCAAATTTAGATTCACCCAGTTGATCAATACAAAATCGCATTCACTACCCCCTGGAGTACTTTTGTATATCGTGTCATTCCTTTTGGTCTCAAGAATGTTGGTGCCACTTTCCAAAGGGCCATGACATACGTTTCTCATAATCTGGATCATATTATCCTTGCATACTTGGATGACCTCACCACTCGATCCAAGAAATGAACCCAACATCTCAATGATTTACGAATCATCTTCCAACGGTGTCGTCAATACAATATCCGCTTGAACCCCCTCAAGTGCGTATTCTGCGTCACCGCTAGAAACCTCCTTGGGTTCATCGTCTCCCAATAAATCCCCCCCCCTTGGAATTTACGCCAGCGGCAAAGCTTACAAGGCAAGGCTAACTTTTTACGCCACTTTGTCCTCAATTACACCACTTGCGCACACGGTTTCCTTCACCTGTTACATCATGATATCCCATTCCAATGGGATGAACATGCCCAATCTACTTTTGACAATCTTAAAGTGACACTCTCCAATGCCCCTTTGATTAGTCCACCCGACTATGATCGTGACTATATCCTATACTTGTCAATCTCAGCCGTCTCAATAGCAGGAGTTCTCGTCTAATTAGGGGATGATGACCATGATCATGTAATTTACTATATTAGTAAAAATATTTCAGGGCCACCTTTGAAATACAATCACGAAGAGAAACTCACCCTTGTAGTTGTTCTCACAGTCCATAAACTGCACCATTACATCCTGCTTCAAACTACCAAAGTCGTAGCAGATTCCAACCCCATGCAATACTTGCTTAGTCGTCGGCAAATTAATGGAAAATTTGCCTGATGGATCATCATCCTTCAGGAGTATGACCTCGAATTATCAACACCCAAGAGAAATATATACCTCATCCTTGTCGAACTCATTACAACATTCCCCTCTGATACGACCAATTCTCCCGTCAATACATACTTCCCCGATGAACATCTCTTTTACATCCCCTCAGATGATCCTTGGTATGATGATCTCTTCATCTACCTCCAAACATAGAAGTTCAGAAACCACCTCTCCCAGGATGATCGTCATCGTATTCACCACTAGGCCCCCCGCTACCTCCTTATTGGTGATATCTTATATCGTCGAGGGGTCAACAACATACTTCATTGATGTTTGACCATTGACAAAGCCAATAGAGTCTTGAGCAATTACCACAGTGGCACTTGCAGTGGCCACCTCTTAGGGATGTCTACCGCCTACAAAATCATTTGAGCAGGCTACTTTTGGCCCACATTATTTCATGATTCCATCCACACTGTGAAACGATGTGAAAAATGTCAGCTATATGCCAACAAAGAACGAGCACCACCCGCTCTTCTACACCTAGTTATTACCACCGTTCCATTTTGAAAATGGGGCATAGACTTCATGACTTGCAATCCTCCATCGAGGAGTGGACACAAATACATTGTCGTGGTAGTTGATTACTTCACCAAGTGGGATGAAGCCATGCCTATCTTCAACAACACCGCTGACATTGCAACACATTTTTTCTTTAACCACGTCATCTCCCACTTTGGAGTCCCACTACAGTTAGTCTTTGATCACAGGAAACACTTTGAGAATGAGCTTTTTGTCAAACTATCTTCTAGGCTAGGCTTCTCCAATGAGTTTGTCTCCCCATATTACCCTCAATCCAATGAACATGTAGAGATGGTCAACAAGGTCCTCAAAACCATGTTGCAGCGCATGGTTAACACAAATAAGACCAATTGACATCATATTTTGTTTTCCGCACTATGGGCTTGTCGCACAATAGTTAAAACTACCACCAGTTTCACACCATTTCATCTAGTCCATGGGGTCGAGGCCACTCTACCCATCGAGTGCAAAATTCCCACCTTACGCACCGTTATTGATCTATTACCCGACACTACTCCCATGGAGTAGCGCTTGTTGAGCTTAGATTCGTTGGATGAAGAAATTCAATATTCATTACAAAACAATGAGGTAGCCAAAAAACGATCAAAGACCACCTTTGATTTCCATGTCAATATTCGCTCATTCAACGAAGGGGACCTCATCCTTGCTTACGATATCGCTCAAGATACCATTGTCCATAGAAAGTTCAAGTCCTCATGGCATGGAACTTACATCATCCAACATTTCCTCACTAAAGGTGCATACATCATGGCCTCCCTCGAAGGCCACCCTCTCAAAGAACCCGTCAACGGGTTGTACTTAAAGAAATTTTACGCCTAAGTGTAGCCATTCTACACTAGGATTTTTCTTTTTGTACACATTTTGTAGAGTTTTTAATATTCTTTTTCCCTCCATGCCTTGCGTCTAATCTACCATTTATGTTCTTGACATATGCCTCCTTCATCGGCCTACCACATCGGTTACACCGACGGAGCTAGCCGATGGACACATAATCTCTCTTCGGCCGCTTGGGCCCTCTATTCCCCCTCACATGAACTGCTCCACTCCAGCGGCATATGTTTGGGCTCACCAACCAATAACCAAGCAAAATACACTGTCGTCATTTGCCTCCTTGTCGAGTCCAGTCACTGCCATATCCGCCACCTTAGTGTCTTACTAGATTCCCATCTCGTTGTCCTTCAGCTCAACAATGTATACCATGTCCACGATCCTTTCCTCTTCCGTAAATACCTGCAAGTTAGACTTTTATCTTGACATTTTGATTCAATCAAATTTACACATATTCCAAGACAATTTAATCAAATAGAAGGTAATATGGCTAACCTAGTGTTAGATTGTCATTTATCACATCAACATACCATTACACATACATAAATCATCACAAAGTCTATCACAACATATAGATTAGGCATCATAAAAAGCATTCAAAATCATCATCACATGTGAACATCATATAGATAAAA